>JAEAOA010001308.1:390000-535000 GCA_016746295.1 Potamilus streckersoni
CTCTGTTGTTTGACTGCAAGGTAACACTATTAATAAAAACTATATATGTTCTTTTCCTTGCTCCTTTTAATTCACCATGTTGCTTTCAATCAGAGGATCTAATCGATGAGTATCAAAATAACGAATAACATTTTTTAAAAATAACTCATACCCTTAGGAACAAGATTTCGAGTTATCAACTAAACTGTAATCCTGTTAAATCGTGATGACTATCAAGTCACTAAAAGAGTGGCAACTGTGTTATATCCTGACAAATATCAAGATATCAAGTGAGCGGTAATCTTGTTACGTCATGCCAAATATCAAGTCACTAAGTGAACGGTAATTATGCAATATCCTAACAGATATCAAGTCACCAAATGAACAGTGATCTTGTTGCATCTGACAAATATCAAGTCACTAAGTGAGTGGCAGTTTATACATTCTGATAGTTATCAAGTCACCAAGTGAACGGTAATCTTGTTACATCCTGACAAATATCAAATCACCAAGCAAGTGGTAATTATGTTTCATCCTAACAAAGGTGCAATCTTGTTACACCCCGAATACCTTATCACACATCAAGCTAAAAATTAGTGACATCAGGAATTTGACTAAATATCATGAAACTTCCACACACAGTCACAAACACCCAAGTAGTGACAACCTTAAAAATAATCTGCTAGCAAAATCTGTTATATAAACGAACTGTATCATATGGCGAATTAGAGATATTCCTAAACATCTATCATTACCTGAAATCTTAAATTATTTACTAGTAATGTAAGTAATATCAGAATCTAATAGTAACGTCAGTAATATTACAATATACTAGTAATGGCAATAATATTAAAATCTACTAATAATGTGACTAATATTACAATCTACAAGTTATATCAGTAATATTACAATATACAGTTAATATCAGAAATATTAAAATCTACTGGCAATATCAGGAATGTTATAATCTACTAGTAATATCAGCAATGTTACAATCTACTAGTAATGTCAGTAATATTACAATATACTAGTAATGTCAGTATTATTACAATATACTAGTAATGTCAGCATTATTACAGTATACCATTAATGTCAGTATTATTACAATATACTAGTAGTGTCAGTACTATTACAATTTACTAGTAACGTCAGTAATATTACAATATGCTAATAATGTCAGTAATATTATAATTTACTAGTAATGTCAGTAATATTACAATATACTAGTAATGTCGGTAATATTACAATATACTAGTAATGTAAGTAATATTACAATATACTAGCAATGCCAGTAATATAATAATATACTAGTAATGTCAGTAATAATTCAATTTACTAGTCATGTCAGTAATATTACAATATACTAGTAATGTCAGTACTATTACAATATACTAGTAATCTTAGTAATATTACAATATACTAGTAATGTCAATAATGTTATAATATACTAAAATTGTCAGTAAACTTACGATCTGTCAGTAATGTTAGTACTATTAAAATCTACTAGCAATATCAGCAATATTACACTGCTAAAACGATGCTGCTATACTTGGTTTTGGGTTTAATGCCATTTCTCAGCGCATGATAGGTTATAGTTGACGGCTACTATAATTGGTGGATGAAAAACACGGTAAAATCCCGGTACGGAACACTGATCCAATGAAACATACTGGCAGCTTTCTCACTTACCCACATTGGCTAAACCCGAGACTCGAACCCACGCAAACAGAGGTAATCTACTATTGATGTCAATAATGTTACAATCTACTATTGATGTCAATAATGTTACAATCTACTATTGATGTCAATAATATCATAATCTATTAGTGGTGTCAATAATATTACAACCTACTAGTAATGCCACGTAGAATACAATTTATTTCATATCTATTCACCAAGATCTAAAAATGTTGTATTTAATGTCAAAAAACGCCTAAAATTTGGGAGAAGTAACAATTTTAAAATTTCAGTATGAATGAAAAATCAAAAGAATTGACAGATCCGCCACAAATGAGCACAGTCGATGCGAAATGTGCAATTTCCTGAAAAATCTGTACGTGTGACACCCTGTAACAACTGGTATTGCACACAAACCAATCGTCATATCCTATCAAAGATTGAAGAAGTTGATTTTGAAAATGTTAATTAAATATCGCGTTGAAGTTTGAGTTTACTATCGTGTTGCATGCATGCAGCTTGCACAAAGTTATTGTGTTACAACCTGAGCACAGTTTTTTCGACTCATCCGATCCATCCTTGCAGTCCTTCTTTCCGTCGCATACAACATCCAGGTTCTTGCATTCGCAATTGTCACAGGAAAATGATGCCCAAGGACACTAAAGATAAATAAACAATTCATTTATGTAAATGAATTCTCCAATATGAAAACAGAAAGAAAGATTCCATCCTTGAGAGCTTCTCATACAAAATACACCATCAGTTTCAGATTACGATTCATGCGATAACACACACTTGCTGCCCATTAAAATGGTAGATTAGATCCATCCTTTGGTAGTTTATTTTAGTACAAGAATAGTATGAGACCTGGGTCAGCTATATTTATATAAAGTAAAACACATTAATTACTGAAGTTTAGTTTGACACAATGGATTGGCACACTCGTCTTAACCAGGCTAACATTTCAAAGATATTTAATGAAATACCATTGTTTCGTGATGAAGTTCAAGTGTTCACATAAAAAACGACTATATAGTTTTAATAACTACATATTAACATTAGATTGTGAAGATTCTCTAAATTGGCACAGACCAATGAGTTACACGATTTAGGCAGAATAAGTTAAACTGGGTTGTGTAGATGTCAGTATCAAATTGTGACATATTACACTGGTATTTAAAAGATGCCAATGATGACTGTGTATATTACATTGACATTTGAAATATGCCAGTGATGACTATGAACAACATGGCGACATCTGGTTGTGGAATTTTCTGGAATAGGTTTGATGTATAAAAGTATTCCAGATTCAGTCAGATATGTTCTCATGCTTCATATGTATTTCCTAATATGAAAACTGCCTTTGAACTTAATATACCTGATGCAAAAATTTTAACTTTTGAAACATAACCAACCCAAGTCAAAACAAGCAAAACAGCAAGGAATAAACGCCAACCTTTACAGACATTTCAAATGGCAGCTTGTTACACTGCTGCTTTCTGTCGACTTTAAACAAATAATTAGCGATATTTCTTAATGATCTTTTGATATTGCCGATGGACTGATAATCATCGACTCCAGATGAAGCATGAACTCTTCCATACCAACCAAACATGTTTCACATTTCAATGCAGAGTACAAAATTTAAGATAGACCGATAGACAGAGCAAGATCTGATATTGTCATACCTGTAGCAGTAAAAGTAGCAGTTATTGCTACATTCTTTTGTTTAAAGAGCTCACCAATCATTGCACCAAATTGTAATATTTCTGTCTTCAATTGTGCTCTTTCCATACTTTTTCTGACATTATTCTAGTATGTTTCCGACTAATCAAGTTCGTTAACTTTTGACATTATTCATCCGTCTTAGGGCTGCATATGTTTATCTGATGATGTATTTTGTCAGTCCTCGTACTGTTGTGCATACATTCTAACATCAATTTAATATATTCCTTTTCTCTTATTTATAACGTCTACAGTATTTTAACGCCTTAATTGTGGTTTGGTATGAAACGATCTTTTAATTGCATGCGCAAGCTTTTCACGTTGAATTAATTCGTGATAGGCATCAATTAAAGTCTCATCTTCTCTTACCTGTCTCTCATTCGGTTATGTGTTTAAATATTTCCTGTTACATTTCCTATTTGTCTATGCAAAACAGAAATTCAAGAGGGTATGTTTGTTTTGTATAAGGTTTAGTACTGTTCGGCTGTACACATTTTTGGCCATGTTTCTTTTTCTTCTTCAAACTGCGTGACCATCACAACCTTACAATATAACCGGCTTTAGTGGTAGGTGATAGAATCTTCAGCTCGTGTTATGACTCTGTTATGTTTGGCAATATCTAATGTCATGGACGGCATATGTAATATCGACAAACCTTATCACCTTCATACAACGGATTTCCAGTTGAAGAAGCATCACTAACCTGATCAATGTTTTTGGTTATTTAAATAATGAAGATCCATTAGTTTAGAAATAGAGAAGATCCAGCCTGAAAACAAACTGAACATCATTTATGTTTCAAAGGAGCTTTACTAAGGTAAGGAGAAAAAGTACAGTATTCATAAATCGGAAAACACAAAATTGAACACAGCTATTTCAAACTGAACATACGAACTTAGACGGAAAAAATGTTCAGAAAACATGGACGAGAAAGTCGTATGCAATTTGTGTTAGTGCTGGAGTTGCCTAGACTCTCAAACTACTGTTAGATTATTTAATTGAGTGACATATTTTGTTAGCAAATTTCTTCCAATCAATAATTAAAAAAGATGACAAAATGAATTAAAATAGAGTCACATGGCATCAAATATTTAGCCATCTACGATAAAAATCAGTATATAGAGCATCTATTATTTTACAAATTCAACCAGATTTGATGTTTTCTAGAGGCGGATGAAAAATTATGTTTCTTGCTAAGGGAGATATCTCGTGTTTTTAAAGATTTCTTTTTGGCCTATACTATTTATTAAGTTTTTCTCTGCTCAAACGTACTCTTTGATTTTATTTTGCCAAAGAGTCTTGTATGTCTTTCTACATGGATGGCAAATGCCATCACTAAACTCAGTTAAGTTTTCTCTTTATATCTAGGACATCTAGTTGTATCCAATGTATGTATTTATCCAAATAATTGCAATTGATTTCCATTACTCAAAGTAACATAAATTATATTGCAAGTAACCTTCTTAGTCACTTGAAATATTTCTAACTCTCTCCGTTGTACTTGTAATGCCAACAATTATACATGACACGGAAATCAAACACAGACAAGCAGGTGAAAAGTTTATTTCACAAAAACTACGATCCATACAGAATTGTAACGCTTCGTAGACATCTTAAACACGGTCAAAGGAATTTAACGTTTGAAAACAAAGAACACAAACATTACAAGATCCTGCAAATATGCTTTTGCTGCACTTTTAAATTTGGTACATAACATACCTTGTGAAACATACGATTGAACTTGATGAAGTTTACGAAGTACGATATATTATTTGATAACATCTTCACTAGGGGGAAAAGCAGTCATATTATGAGCAAAGATGATTAAATGGCAAAATATGTACCAAACTAATTCTAGAGAACAAGGCAATCTACACCATTTTATAACAATATCAAAGTTGTAGTCAACGTTCAACGACTTTCTCATATGCACCTAATAGCAGATATGATTGAATATTTTAAGGAACTAAAGAGAGTGTGCAAAAGCACGTGATGAAAACAGTATACATTTTACCTGTATCAAGCGTTAAATAATATCAGCTCTGTTTATTATGTTACACTCAATTGTTTAATGGTGTAATTAGTTCCACAAACATGGACTTTCGAAGACTTGCATATCTAATTACTCAATTTTAATCTCGTCCGTTCACAGCTGACTAGCCGATATAAAGTGGACATTAACAGGACCAAATTGTTAGGAATGTAACCACAAGCGTAAAATAAAATGTACATTACTAAACGCTACAATATTTGAGTTAATAAATAGCATCAGAACATGACGTTATATAGTTTGTATACATTTTATCATCAGATAAATACTGACCGAAACTAAGAACATTATCACCAAAACTTATCAGACAACATTAAACCCAGCTGTTACTAATACCTGCTTGGCGCTTTAGAGAAAATGTATTTTTTTTTGTCTTGTAATCTTGTAACTAGTCAACTATGAAGCTCGAATAGTAAAGAAATTGTCAAAACTGATTCTAACTTATTTAGCCAGTTCACAACTGACCACACACATATGAACGAGAACTTCGGATCACAACGATAGCTTCATTTCTGTCGGAAAAGCAAGACAAAGAAATATGTCAAAATATAAAATGTAGCAATACATCTTACAACAGTGGGGTCTGTATAAAGCAGATCATCTGTAAATAAAATAAAAACTGGTTCCCACTATACAGTCAAGGATATCAGCTTGTTACACATATATGAGTGAAGAAATCCAGAAGTGCTCCACAATTATATTCATCACTGCTGTATTACATGGAAGCTATGTCTTTTGTCCTTAATATTCTAATTTTCAGATTCGAAAGTGCTCCAAAATTATATCCATAACTGCCGACAGATATCATAGCTATACGTATATCCAATAATGTTCTAATTCTCAGATTCAAAAATTTATACAGATTACAAACTGATTTGACTTGAGAGATCAAAGACAGCAGAGGTATTCATATACATTTTTGAATTCGTATGGACAGGGATGGGAACCGTTTAAATCAGTATAGATAGTAGATAGTTGGTCTTTTGCTAGTTTTGCTACCTTGTTTCTCAATATTATCGCAAATGTTAATAAGAAAACATTGGTTTACAAGAAAGAATTAAAACATTATTAAATATTATACAATAATAACAATTTAAATATCATTTATGATCGTTATGGTATCTAATTTTAACAGTAATAATTAAATAATTCATGTATTTTTTCAATAATGAACAAATAAAACAGGTGTGGAATTAAAGGGCAAGATACTGAAAAAAAAGAAAACAAAATAAAAATGTTGGGGGCTGAATTTCGATTAAACATAAACTATGAGACAACTAAAAGGAAAATGTTTTAGAGGTAGCGGAAAGCTAAACGAGAAAGAGATATTATAAGAACCTTTAGTAAACTATACGAGATGCATATGATTTTTATATTTGCTTATACATAAGGAAAGGTGATATTGCAATTAATACAAATGGCAAAGGTTATTTATTAGGAAGAAAAGAAATAACGTGTTTTGCAGCGTAAATAAGAAGAATGAAAAAAAGAGCCGTCTGAATTCCTTAAGGTTCTAAGGCCCTATTTAAAGGTAGAGCAGCTGCAAATGGTGACAACAAAATAGTACAAATGTTGAATGTCTGCAATACATATCAAAGGTTAAAATAAAATTATTCGGAGTACCAATTACACATCGTATGTAATGAATCTCAAGGATAATTCTTAAGATTTATTAGGAATCCATATTGGCATTTACTAAACCTCATACAGTCAGAGATTATGCAATCATTAGCCATTTTTTTATAATTTTAAATGGTCGCCTATAAGAATATTCAGGGCGTACTGAAAAGAATAACATCTTCACCAATCAATATATGTAGCCTCATAAATACAAGATATCGAATAAATACTTTAGTCAGGAAACAAATATTTTCTATTTTCGCTTCTCAAAAAGAAAAACAAGATTTTTGTGTTGATGACATTCAATCGATGGAAATATGCATTTTGGAAAGATCGTACTCATCATGGAGGCGGCGTTAATGGCTAAGTTATGGAAAATCCTGATGTGAATAACATGACTGGACTAACTCCAGAAAATATAGAAATGTTTGGCATGGGATGTATCAACTAATTACAAATCAAATCTTGTGAAGAAAGACACGATAACATTTGTTCATTATATACACCTGTCCAACATGATTATGGACGTTGATTCTGGAGTTATTTCCTTGGACATAATGAACATTATATGGAATATTCAAAGAAGAAAAGGAACAAAATTTGGTTAAGTACTCGTATCAAAATTAAACATAGCAATTTCAAAACAGTTCATGGTCAAACATGCTAAGAAGATCTCGGGCGAGGTCCTTGGTTAAAGATTTATGTTTATGTAAATGACACATGATTAGCATTTAAGGATTTATTGTTTCATACACATAATATTTACCGTTCAAAAATAATATATGATCAGACCAAATTCAGAGATGTAGGAAAATGATAATATCTGATCGTAAATGAACACAAGGAATTTCCTACAAGAAAATGCAAGAAAAGGTACATGTACGGATGATTAGGAAATTTATACGACTTTTAGAAACAATATTATTGAACATATTTGAGATTATTCAGATAACGTTATTAAGATATTGTTATACAGAAGCAACAATACAACAAAAACAAACTAAACGATGGTGTGTGTTTGTGATTATTAACGTAGCTTTTTACAACTTTTCAGTCATATCGCTACGATGTCTGCAGTGTGGCAGTTTATAGTGACGTCTAGCACTGGGGTATCATGCCGCAGACACATTATCACATTATCCTGACACCAGGCCGACCAGTCCTAACACTAACATCTTAATGCTGAGCGTCAAGCGATGCAGCTGTTAGTACCATTTTTGTTAGTCTTTGGTATGACTCGACCGGGGAACGAATCTCTACCTTCATTGATATTACATTAATGCACGAAACTTCTTACAGCTGATAGGGAAGTCATTATAAATGAAACTAAATTTCGGAAACAATTAAAATGATTCTTCTTGAATATTATTTTAGATATTCATAAGGATTTGTTACTCATCTCTGATATTATCCGTGTGTCAAATGAAACCCTCTTTCAGATGCCTAATATTAGGAAGGATTATGTTATAAGTAGATTACACATATGTCTAATTCCAAGGATTTTGATTTCGTCAGCTTGTCCCTGAAACTCTACAAGTTGTCAATTGCTGAATTAGCTACTTAAATATGTTATGTGTCTATACGAAGAAATATTTTTATAGACGACTAGAAAAGTTACTCTCACCAACTTTTTATGTCAAGGGACAAATACAGTGTCAGTTGTTATTAACCTGCACGTGTTATACGTAATATCAGCAAATTCTATAAAGATATGATTTCAAATATTATACGATCTTTTATCGAAATATAATTTGATCCGACTTTCGTTCAAATTGTTCCTGTAAGAAAACATTCACTGGTTTCATTGATCATTGGTTAAAGAATAATAATGAAGGAAATTAATTAGAGTTATATTCTTAAACCTACTTAGCGCTTTCGATACTATTTATCGGCTTTTCTTTAAGACGTTTGAAATATATTGTCACAAAACCCTCAGAGGGTCCACAGTTGAAATACTTTAATGTGTGAACATCTTGGTCAGGAGAGAGATAGAGAGAGGAATGGAGTGACTGAAAGACGAATCAAAAGAAGAATGAATGAAATAGACCGCAATATGGAAATCCAGGTTTGAATAGCAGACATAAGGGCATATATATTTCATGAATCGGAATAAAAGAAATTGTAAAAGTGATATAGCCACTGCAATGATATCCGCTTTGTCCCACTGATATATGTCAATATCTTACTGTGATATATATATATATATATATATATATATATATATATATATATATATATATATATATATATATATATATATATAACTTTATCTTAGCATATTCGTTTGCATTTTAAAAGTTATTGATGATGTCTTGAAAAAGCAATGAATTCGTTATAATATATTTTTGATTTATTTTCCAATGATGCCATAAATCTTGAAAAGCCTTTCTGGTTTCAAGATAGAAGTACTTTCTCTCCTAACATCCTTAAGGAAGACCCTCTTCAAATATGTTGAACACGTTAACCTGTACTTCTTTTTATGCTTTAGTTATCCTGGGTGGTGTTATATAAGTTAGTTTAACTTTAAACATTTTTGCATATATTTATATATCAAATCATTTTTCAACTAATTATCTAATTATTTATCAATATATCAAATGATTTTCAAATTATTTACCAATATCCTCTAAGCGCGGTGTTCCTACCAAACAATTGCGTTGCGGAGTTGATTTCCATTATCAACGCGGGGCTCCGGAAATCGCGTGGCCCAAGGAGGTTGTCTAGTACGCCTTGCCCTAGGAAAGGTTCTGCCTCAAGGCTTGCAGGACGTCCAACAAATGTACATTTATGTATAAAATCGACATCAAATGTACATGTCTAAAATCTGACAACAAATGTACATGTATGTCTAAAATCGACGAAAAATGTACATGTATGTCTAAAATTGACAGCAAATGTACGTGTATGTCTAAAATCGACAACAAATATACATATGCCTAAAATCGACAACAAATGTACATGTATGCCTAAAATCGACAACAAATGTACATGTACATCTAAAATCGGCAGAAATGTACATGTATATCTAAAATCGACAACACTAACCTCCACTTGTTGAACAGAATACTACTCAAAGCGCATTCAGGTGAGGAACTATAAAAGCAACTTTATAGAGCAGTAAAACAAAAAAGTACAATTTTCAGATGCTCATACTTGTTTAAAGAACCGTACAAACATCTCGAATTACAAATAGTAAACGAGAGTCAGAGAGATAGAGAACATGTGCAACATATAATGTCCAGCAATATTTAGAACCAATGGAGAAGATTAAAAAAAAACCAGTGAGATGCTTTGGCATGTGACGTGGAAAAGTTAAAGAGATCTTCGGAAAACTAATGACCTTTCGAATCTCACTAGAAACTGCTCCATAGTTGGCTCAGTAAGAAATATATATTTAAAAATAAAATTGAAAAAATATCGAAATTATAAAAAGCTGATGACTATGTACTAGTATATAAAACACATTTAACACCTACATGTTTACCTTAGTACAAGCAGTCTTAATGTCACACACTGTGTCAAAGAGGCACAAAGACTATATCCAAAACTGGTAATGAAAGGAACAACTATATGCTTGAATTCTATTCAAGTCTAAACAAATATGAACCCATTTCACTGATCAAAATATGATCAGAAAAAAATTGTGTTTTACTTAAGAATTGCGAATGAAGAATTCTTCTCAACTCTGATAAGACTTGCATAACTAGCCTGCCGATCTAATTCTATGTTAGGGTGTATAGACCGTTATTAATTTACACCTTATGAACCAGTCATATTACTAATACATGGAGATATAGCGTGAAACTTGTAAAGAGACTTGAGGCTGGTATATGCTTTTATTTGCTCCCTTACGTTTGGAGAATTTTCAAATCAAGCATGATATCGTTGGCATTTATTGCACTGATAATCTTAAAAATATCCTCGAGTCTGAATGGGTCAAGTAATTTAAAACTATTGACCTCTAATTTACCTCGTAGACGGCCATGCCCTGTCATCCCTTTATTGTGAAATAATAGCTTCTATACTTCTTTGTTCCGTACCTTTAAAACAATTTTTTTAAAAAAAAAAATATTCTCAATCCCTATTTGACACAAGAAAGATAAGTAGTGGTCCAATTCTCAATTCATTGCTGAATGTTCTTACTGCGTTTTGCAGACTCATCACGGTCAAAAGAAAAACGAAAATACTAATCCGTAAACCTTTAATGTATGCATACAGTCTGTTAGATAATATTAACTTTGATCCTGTTTTTAGTATCTTGTCCATGCACGTCTAAAGGAATGTAATGAAGTATATTCCAAAAATTAAAACAATTTTATATGCAGAAGGAACCCTTAATGTTAACCACTTGCTGAAATTGTTACAAGGAATACTTGGTAAACAATTTGTAAACTTTTGTTCAGTGTTGAGATTTTGGTCTAGGTTAGTCTTTTAAATTTTATTGTGAAAACTTTATTTTTCAAGTATGAGACCCTCTTTGTGCTGAAATAATTGTATCTACCTGGAGACTATTTCCAGCAATTAATGTCGCTGGTTACAAACTAAACGAACTAAAAAAAACCTTTACTGAGAAACCGTTCCTAAAAGAAAAAATTATAATTGATCAAAGACTCATATATGCATTTAAACTGTGACAAGCAATGTATATAATTATAAACCCACTGTCATGGAACTTATGTTTTATTTTTATTTTACATATTTCTTTAAAAGGTATAGAAATTGTCTTTGAATCTTTTCATTCCAATACACTGCTGAGAATAGACATGAAAATTACAAATTCGTACGGTAACATTCAAATCTTGTAATTATCTCGGAAAGGGACATCAGTCGCTCTAAAACAAATATCCAGTTCTGGAATTTATTTATTACGTAAAGCTCACACAACTCATTACATTCTTACACCAAATCATTCTTCTTTAAACTGAGCACGCTATGAAATGAAAATATGCTTTGCCAAAAGATGATACAACACCTTTCTATAATCATATGATTCGGAACACAATTCAGATAGATTTTTAGGTTTTTTTTCTGTCTTTGACGAGATATCCCAATGTTGAAACGCTTTCTTGGAACCGGACCCATTTTTCTGTTCTTTGTATGAGAACAAACATGGGAACTAAACATTCCTTTCCCAGTCATATGAGTTTATTAAATAAAACAAAACACTCTAAGTACATACCGTTGAATTACAGTTTGCATTATGAGTACATACCGTTGAATTACAGGTTGTCAGATTCGTTGTTGTCGGAACTGCCGGACCTGTCGAAACTGTCGGAACTGCCGTTGTGGTACAAGTTTCACACTTAGTCATACTTGTTGTCGTTGGAACTGTCGAAGTTGTGGAAACCGTCGAAACTGCCTCTGTGGCACAGTATTCCTTTGGTTCTTGTGCAACTACAAATGTTTTTTTTTTTTTTTTAAAAAGAGGACATAATGAAACAAAAATTAAGAAAGAAATACAAACGATCTTATACAATTCATGAAGGTAGATTGCATGTCTTTAAATTTTTTGTGCTTATATATGAAATGTATGTATGTATGTATGTATGTATGTGTGTATGTGTGTATGTGTGTATGTGTGTATGTATGTATGTATGTATGTATGTATGTATGTATGTATGTATGTATGTATGTATGTATGTATGTATGTATGTATGTATGTATGTATGTGTGTGTATGTATGTATTTCGATCATTTTATTTCGATCATTTTATATAGACTGTATGTGTTACATATCCATCATTTTATATAGGCTGTATGTGTTACATATCCATCATTTTATATAGGCTGCATGTGTTACATATCCATCATTTTATATAGGCTGTATGTGTTACATATACATCATTTTGTATAGGCTGTATGTGTTACATATCGATCATTTTATATAGGATGTATGTACTACATATCCATCATTTTATATAGGCTGTAAGTGTTACATATCGATCATTTTATATAGGCTGTAAGTGTTACATATCGATCATTTTATATAGGCTGTATGTGTTACATATAGATTATTTTATATAGGCTGCATGTGCTACATATCGATCATTTTATATACGCTGTATATGCTACATATCGATTATTTTATATAGGCTGTATGAGCTAAATATTGATCATTTTATGTAGGGTGTATGTGTTGCATAAAGATCATTTTTTGTTTAGGCTGTAAATAATGCATATAGGTCGTTTTATCGTCTAGGCTGTATGTGCTTGATATCGGTACTTTTTGTTGTCAATATTGTATGTATTGTATATTGGTCTTTTGTCAAGGCTGTATGTGTTGCATATCAGTCATTTATTATTTTTAATACGATCTGGAAGAAATACCCATGTTTTTACATTTACATTCCTGCCGACAGAACTAGATGACTTGCTTGATATAAGTATAATGTTTGAAACATTTTCTTCAATATTTTGAACTTGTGCTAGTTAGTATTATGTAATCAAATACAAGCTGATATCTTTGTACAACCTTTATGAAAGTAATGTGTTTGTCATCGAATTTTCTGTTATAATGCACTGAAGATGCATTAGGAGCATCTCCAAGAATAATTTTAATCGGGAAGTTATCAGTCAAACTTGTCATAAGAATAATTTTAATCAGGAAGTTATCAGTCAAACTTGTCATAAGAATAATTTTAATCAGGAAGTTATCAGTCAAACTTGTCATAAGAATAATTTTAATCAGGAAATTATCAGTCAAACTTGTCATAAGAATAATTTTAATCAGGAAGTTATCAGTCAAACTTGTCATAAGAATAATTTTAATCAGGAAGTTATCAGTAAAACTTGTCATAAGAATAATTTTAATCAGGAAGTTATCAGTCAAACTTGTCATAAGAATAATTTTAATCAGGAAGTTATCAGTCAAACCTGTCATAAGAATAATTTTAATCAGGAAGTTATCAGTCAAACCTGTCGTAAGAATAATTTTAATCGGGAAGTTATCAATCAAACCTGTCGTAAGAATAATTTTAATCGGGAAGTTATCAGTCAAACCTGTCGTAAGAATAATTTTAATCGGAAAGTTATCAGTCAAACCTGTCGTAAGAATAATTTTAATCGGGAAGTTATCAGTCAAACTTGTCATAAGAATAATTTTAATCAGGAAGTTATCAGTCAAACCTGTCGTAAGAATAATTTTAATCGGGAAGTTATCAGTCAAACCTGTCGTAAGAATAATTTCCGTTTCTGACTTTATCATCTTCTATTTAAAGTATTATTCGGAAGCATTTGACAAATGGATATGTCTAAAATTTCGATATGTTTTAAGCATTATTGTGTAGAAATGCTGATATGTGTTCATTTCCAGTAAGTAGCTGTGGTTGCTGAACCAACATTGTCTTATTACTGCGACGAACCGAAATAGAAATATACTTAACTGTGATTCAAATGAACACCGTGCTTTAAAAATGCTAACCTTTGGAAAACAGGAAAATGACCTTACATTAACTTGATTTACACTACTGTGGAACTTGGCGGACACAGAGCTCTCTACAAAAACAGTAAGCTCAGAACTGCGTAGGACAAGGTCAGTGTAATTGACTTCCCAAATAAATATACAACGTGACCTACAAAGTTGAGTAATTCTGTTTCCATTGATATCAAGTTTGCCTACATCTTGTTACAACTACGAGATGTAGCCAAATGTCAAAATAACTAAGATCTGTTTGGTTCATAGTGTCTGTAATATGTAAAACATCTTTTTGCAGATGGCACAGCCTGTACATATCCGTGCATTTGCAATAGCACATGCTTGAAAGATGACAACTAGCAGTCATTCCTACATTGGAGTCGTACAATAGTTATGGAAAATTGTTTTGCTAATCCTGAACTTAAACTTTTACCTTTACCCAACCACAGAATATACATTCCAGACTGCATTCACATACATCGATAATTCCAATAAATCAACGTAACTATCCACATGCCAGTTTGCTATTACATAATCGATAATAACATTAGACCTACCACAGAATTCACGTACCAATTTATAATCACAAAAATTGATAATAAAAATAAACTTACCACACAATCCACATGCCAAGTTGCATTTATTCTCCATATTGACGTTGTCTGTGACGCACTTTCCGGCCGCGGCATTACTCACACACGTATTCAGGGTGTTGTTACAAGTTGCTACAATAAAATATGAAATGGATACTATACATCCCGTGATAGGCTGATTTTATTTTTCATACAAGAATTATACCTGTGTGAACCGCTCCGCTGGCCTAGTGGTTAGAGCATCCGTCTCGGATGCGGGAGGTCGTGGGTTTGATCCCCGGTCGAGTCATACCAAAGACTTACAAAAATGGTACAACAGATTCATCGTTTGGCGTTCAGCATTAAGAGGTTAGTGTTACGAATAGTCGGCCTGGTGTCAGGATGTGGCTGCGTGGGACATCACGCTACATGTCTGCGGCATGATGCCACAGTGCTAAACATCACTATAAACTGACACACTGCATACATCGTAGCGATATGATTGAAAAATTGTTAATCCTACGTTAAAAATCATAATCACATCACATCATATATATACATGCGTGGTACAAAACACAATCGCATAATCCAAACTAGTGTTTTAGTTTCGCAGACTTGAACTTCATTATATTCTATATGTGTTTGAGCTTGTATAAACGATGTAGTTTCCATAGCAATTCAACTATATGGCATATGGGGGTATAATTTATCATCTCGATGAATCAGGTAACACCGTTTGCAGAGCAGATAAATGTTACGAATACCGACAAATGAAACTTTTGATATATGTAAATGGTCGCATTTTACGGTGACATCCCGTGAAGAGCTGCCGTCAAAGGGAACAATGTGACATTAATTGGCGACATTCCATCTGCTAATGATACAAGCACTGGTAAACGTCATACATTCTAATGGCTATATTTGCTGGCAATAATATTGTACGTGTCACCAACGAACTAAACGTAACAGGTTACATCGAGTAACGAGTCTGTAACACAAAGACAAACGTCGTTTTTGGAAAGAAGACCTTTTTCCTCACTGTACAGAAACAAAACAAAATTGTGTTAGTTCGTCCGTTTCGAAAACGTTTGGACAGACAGACAAGCACTAAGACAGATATTCATGTTTATTACATATAGTACGAGAAAGATCGACCCAAGTACGAATGACGCACGGAAACAAAGATCAATGTACACACAGACTGACTGGCATTAAATGGATTTGATCAATTAAAAACCATCTGCAAAAGGCCTTATATATTTATGTAACAGCCTTACGGAGAAACACTTATATGATATGACATTTGCCAGTGTAACTTACTTAAGAGCAATTGTCGCAGTTTGTGACGTGTACATTTTGAGGCAGCAAGCACTGGTTCATACTTTAAGAAAATAAATACGTTTTATTAGCATTATATTATTAATAATACCATGTATGCCCAAAAAATTATAATGGTTCGTTGATGTGAATAAACAAATAAGCCATCACGACGGTAAAATATCTTAGGTAATTCATGTGAAAATAAACAATGATTTTTATGCAAGAGAGCTTTTTCTCTTTCGTTTAGACCTCCACTCACTTTCACACCGGAGACCACCATATCCAGCGAGACATTCACACCTACAAGTGGTTTTGTTAAAAGTACCACAGTTCAGACAATCGCTGTATTTACAGGCAGTGCAGGTCGGTCCGGTGTACGGGTTACGACATGATGTACAACGCGTTCCAAACCAGTACTCTGTGCACTGGCACACACAAGTCGCTTCGTTCAATGTTCCGCTGTTATGGCAGATCTTGTTACAGGTGGTGTTACACGTGGTGCCTGAAAAAGAAATATATCGGAGATCAAACAACTTTTTGGCAACTGTAAACATGAAATATCATGATGAATTTTCCAATCCACTTAATTTTGTAGATTCCGTGTGTTCTATACATCTTCCTTTCATTTCAAACGTTTTCGTTATGACATAAAGGTTTGGAAGCAGTCTAGAAATTATTTTTAAGATGACCACTAACCAAGACGGAATATAAGTTGGGAAGTATTTCACGGTACTTCCATATTTAGTAATTTATAAGGGGTCAGCATTGGTAATAATTAATCAATGAAAAAGGATCTTACTAATATCTTTCAAATATGTTCGATCCTTTTGAGTGTATTGTACTGAAAGGACGTTAATTCAGTGCAGACATTGTTTGGGTTAGTACCCTTTTTAAGTTTACCTCTACTTTATACTGTCCTTTCTTTCTTTCTTTCTTTCTTCTTCAATTAAATATTATTATTATTATTATTATTATTATTATTATTATTATTATTATTATTATTATTATTATTAAACGATTAATTATTTGACAATTATATGGCTTAATAAAATTAAAAGGAAATATCTCAAGATACAAAGTAACGTGTGAATTATGCAGAGGATTTTGCTGAACTAGACTTTACCATATCTGGATCATTACTGGTCTTGAATAAATGTAAATCGAGTGTATTTTTTATCGAGAGAACATTTTAGCTTTTCTAAGAAATATTCCTTTTATGTAATTTTTTTTCGCTGGCAGAAAAATGTGACACAATATACAAATGAGGTGCATATTTTATTTGATTTCTAATACGCCAAATAAATAATACATATAAATAAAATAACTATTATGTTGAATAATTTTCTGTCCATAGCCACTCTTAAACGTACAAGTTACGTAGGCTTTGTGCCTTTGGTAATACTTGTATAAAGTGAATTTAGACAGAGGCCTTACAGAAATTCTTGAACGAATTTCACGCTTGCAACTAACTACTTAAGAGAACTGTGTATTACTTACGCGCTGGAAATGTTGTTTTCCAACCCAAATATATATATATATATATATATATATATATATAGATATATATAAATATATATATATATATATATATATATATATATATATATATTCTTTAATTTCACCATTTAGTGAAGAGTTTAATACAAAGTACAGAAATGCAATGTAATGTATAGAATTACAAAAATTGTGAAATCTTTACTTTTGGAGAGAGAGAGAGAGAGAGAGAGAGAGAGAGAGAGAGAGAGAGAGAGAGAGAGAGAGAGAGAGAGAGAGAGAGAGAGAGAGAGAGAGAGAGAGAGAGAGAGAGAGAGAGAGAGAGAGATTTACCATAGTACCCAGTATTACATATACAGCCACACAAGGTTGAATTCCACACACCGTGTACGCAGGTTCCAGTACAGTTACTACCTGAAGAATATATTAGAACATAAACAATAGTATATTTGAATTTACAAAATGCATACTTTACCAGAACAATTTGTCAGATTATATTATTTAAACAGTATGGGCTTTAATGGTTACTATAAATTATACATTTACATGTTGACCATTCCATCTCCACCTAGCCTCCACTACTAACCTTCATTTTTGTAAAAAAAATTCTATATGCATCAATATATCCACCCCACTAATGAAATGTTTCCCACGTTACTGAAAACTGCAGAGTTACATCAGAATTTGTGTATTATGGTGAGAACTACAAAGTTATCAAAGCGTCAGAAGAAGACGAGCCTTTTACTCAAGGTGATGTTACGTACTGATTCACGCTTTGTTGGCCTTGAGATTGTTAGTCATATCACTCCTGTTTTGCAAATATAAAAAAACGATCGAATAAAAGCAGGTGATAGGTGAGTTGTACTGATTTAGTTATTAGAACAAGAATAATGCTACTTACTATTACTGGATAATGGAGACGAGTATCCAAAGTACACACCCGTGTTACTGTTGTTTGATTTTTGGTACAACTACAAAACACAAAGCGGTTTGAGAGGAAAGGTATTTGCAGCAGCAGCAGCATTAGTAGTAGTAGTAGTAATAAGGAAAAAAGAAACTACTTTTATACGCCTACTCTCCTTAAAAGAGGTTTGTTGTGTTACAACTCTATGGTCGCAAACTTATGTAACAGAAAAGCAACAAAAGCAACAAATTTTGTAAAACTCAGTAATTTAATTATTAAAGTGATAAATGAAAAATGTGAAAGGAACTTACAGTGTAATGAATGAATCCAAATTTGTCCTTACAAAAGTATTCGAATGTCCTAAACGAATTAAAAGTCCCATATAATTTTAATACCGGAAATTAACTGGTCTTCCAGGAATCGTGACGTTGTCAAGATTGCATTGTCCAGAATTCTTTCGAATAATTTATAGCAGTTCCAGAATAATATTATTTTCCAAATAATAAGCACTTTCTTTCACCACCAAACAATCTATAACCAATTCCTATAAAAAATATATCTAAGTACAACATAAACTAGGTCTTAAGACTTATATCAGGAACACAAAAGTGTGAATAACTCCAGAAATCGGAATGAAACTGAATGCTTAACTTCCTTTATATATATATATATATATATATATATATATATATATATATATATATATATATATATATATATATATATATACCGTAAATTGAGATTGTATTTAACAGTGAAACCCATATGACAACATACACTTTGATATACGACGTACTAAGTCACGACGTACTGTATTCACGTGACCTCATGCAACCAATGGGGAAGCCGCATAATTCTTCTCAAAACTTCCATATCCCATCAATCATTGAGAAACTACGCAATAGGCGCTATTTTTAGTCTTATTTTTACGATTATTAGTATTAACTGTCAACATGTACTAAACAACTATTTATAGATCCTACTTGATTTGATTTCAAAAGAGCCAAATTACGTACACAATTTATAAAAAAAAAATATTCTATACAGTTGTCTTCATTATCACAATAAATAGCATCTCATTTACATAAAGATATAGGATTTCCAAACTGTCCGTGGTTCGTTCAGAAATATCGACACAGTAGACCTATAGTTTACTTTTGGCTTCACATCAGGGAATAGTATCTATATTGAAATCACGGAAGGTAAGAAAAGTGTAAGCATGTCTTCTACAATCACCCCTAAGGTGAACAAAAGATGTGTTCATTACTTTTATTTTAAGTGCATTTCTACCTTTAAACTGAATTTCATTAAACTTCCACCTATTAAGCCCGATACTTTTTGTTTAATGAAAACGTGATTCAGAAGCGTCTATGTGATATGCCATTGGAGCAATATTACATTTTCTTTAAGAATGTTGATCATGTAAAATGTTTTGACCCTTTTCGTGAAGACTGAACCTTAGCTATTATCTTTCATTTTCTTACATTTTGAATACTTTTTACATCAGGTTAACTTCTATATTTTATCTTATAGGAGTATATGATTAATTATATCAATAGGATGAATCTGCCTAATATTTCACCAATTTTTCACCATTATCATTTTTGTTACATAAATGTTTACTTGGCACAGTACAGTCATGCGATAAGAATAATTATTCGTGTTATGCATTTTGAAGTTGTATCTCATGATTCATGGTGTGAAGTAATAATATTCGGCTTGGAAACTCTTATTGATGAGTCACACAAATTTGAAAACAAAACTAAACAAAACACACACACCCAACACATGCGAGTGTGAGATTAGAGTTTAGTTTTGTGTGTTTATTAGTAGATTTGATAAAAGTCATTGTAGTATTTGCGTGTTTAGGAACTCTGCAGTTGACAACGACTGTTATCTCGATGTCCTTGGAAATATTGGAAACATCAATCTCACACCATGCTCATGCGGAAGTTCTTTGATTTGCGTGTATGACGGCATTTTCTCTCATGTGACCTTCGACCGTTGCTTTATGACTGTGATGCTAGTACTAGGTGTAGGAGTGACTTACTTTTATGAGAACAGGTTGTGTTATCGGTCCAGCGGCATAGAGATATTGACCAGCATACAAAAATGTCCAAAAAGTGCCAGCGAAGCTTGTCGGATTTTTTAGATTGTCGAATATAAATGAAGAGGTAACCCAAGAGGCTACGACAGCTTGGTTGTCCTTCGACCACAGCTCTGTGAATATTAAAACAGGATGGCAAAATATAGGCAAGACAACAAATATTTAATTTTCATAGCTACCACAACTTCCTCAGTTACCAAGTGCGAATGAAAAATGGCCATACAAAGCAAAATATATTAAAGTCGGAGGCAGCGTCATGATATAACAGATAATAAATGACACAAATAAATATATAAATAACGTTGCAGTTTAAAAATGAAAGGTATATGGCGTATCTCCACTGACACTACCGTTTTATAAGGCATAATAACTATTTTCAGAAAATATATCCTTTTATGTTTGATGATTTGAAAATAGTAACGTTGATATATCATCATCATTAATTTTATTACATACCATATTGCTAACAGCAAAATTAGTTATATGGATGTTTTTCATGTGTTCTTTCTTACATTTTTAAGATGTAAATGTGGTCCTTTTTATTCAAACTTGAAATATATAAATAACATAACATGTACGTGAGAGAGAGAGAGAGAGAGAGGTTAAGATTTTTAACGTAGCTTTAAAACATTCAGTTATATCGCTGCGATGTTTGCAGTGTGACAGTTTATAGTGATGTCTAGCACTGGGGCTAGACGCTGCAGACATGTAGCATGATGTCCCACCCAATCACATTATCCTGATACCAGGCTGACCAGTGCTAACACTAACCTATTAATGCTGAGCTCCAAGCGAGGCAGCTCTTATTACCATGTTTTTAAGTCTTTGGTATGACTCGGCCGGGGTTTGAACCCGCGACCACCCGCGATCGAGGCGGACGCTCTATCCACTACGCCATCGGGGCGGTCCGTAATAGATCGTAAATATCGTTCTAATCACTGTATTACCTGCCCCACAACCCAATTGAAGATAAAGGTCTGCCATCGAGTTACACGAGATCCGATCAAGTGCTATTATATAGGTATCATACATGTATTGATTGTTTTGAAAGTTCGTTTTTGCTTCATTTGTTTCCTGGTATCAGCGTTCATCGAATACCGATACAGTCGTCGAAGCAGAAGAAAACATGCGATCGATATTCCTGCATAACACATCATCCCCCCAAAGAACTTGTAAATTTTCAGTTGCAATTTAAAGCTTCCTTAGTGATGATATTGATCATATACGTTGTCTTTACTTAATCCCTTCAAAGGCGGAGCACGGCAGATCAGCTGATGTAAAACAAATGATCTTTCTGCAAGAGAACTAGCTCCTAATATCTTTTGAGAAACGACCACTTCAGTGAATCTTTCGGCAACATATATGTCATTTTAGGAATTAAACAACTATCAAATGTTTGGAAAGTGATTCCGCAAAATCAGACACATTCTGAACTGTGATTGATTTTTACGCAAATAACATTACATACATGTTGCTGTGAAAAAGACGAGTTGAAAAATGTCCTTTGCGTAGATCCTTGTTTTTATCACTCAGAATTGATAATGCGTATTTGAGTAAAGGATAACGTTTTATTTCTCTTCTTAGAAACATTCTCTCTCCTGAACGACGGGATTGTATGTTTTCAGTTCCCCATCCCAAAACATACACTTACAGAAGTACTATCATTTGCTAAACGCAGCATGTGAATAGAATAGGTTCAACACACCAGAGCAACAATGGCGTATGAAAATTCGATAGTGTTACATCTTGGCTAACAACGCAGCGCTCGCATTTTTTGTAGGACTGTTTGCTCAAAACTGTATGTAAAACGAACATCACAGACCTTGATCTGCCTGCACATGTCGGGTTTCACGCTGCTCCATACTTATAAAAGAAATCGTTGGAATAACGACTAACCTATAAAGACTTGCTGCATACTTATAAAAGAAATCGTTGGAATAACGACTAACATATAAACACTTGCTGAATACTTATAAAAGAAATCGTTGGAATAACGACTAACCTATGAAGACTTGCTGCAAACGTATAAAAGAAATCGTTGGAAAAACGACTAACCTATAAAGACTTGCTGTATACCTATAAAAGAAATCGTTGGAATAACGACTAACCTATAAAGACTTGCTGCATACTTATAAAAGAAATCGTTGGAATAACGACTAACCTATAAAAACTTGCTGAATACTTATAAAAGAAATCGTTGGAATAACTACTAACCTATAAAGACTTGCTGCATACGTATAAAAGAAATCGTTGGAATAACGACTAACCTATAAAGACTTGCTGCATACTTATAAAAGAAATCGTTGGAATAACGACTAACCTATAAAGACTTGCTGCATACTTATAAAAGAAATCGTTGGAATAACGACTAACCTATAAAAACTTGCTGAAAACTTATAAAAGAAATCGTTGGAATAACGACTAACCTATCAAGACTTGCTGCATACTTATAAAAGAAATCGTTGGAATAATGATTAACCTATAAAGAATTGCTGCATACGTATAAAAGAAATCGTTGGAATAACGACTAACCTATAAAGACTTGCTGCATACGTATAAAAGAAATCGTTGGAATAACGACTATCCTATAAAGACTTGCTGCATACGTATAAAAGAAATCGTTTGAGGAACGACTAACCTATAAAGACTTGCTGCATAGTTATAAAAGAAATCGTTGGAAGAACGACTAACCTATAAAGACTTGCTGCATACGTATAAAAGAAATCGTTGAAATAACGACTAACCTATAAAGACTTGCTGCATACATATAAAAGAAATCGTAAGATGACGGCTAACCTATATAGATATTCTGCATATTACTCCAAGTAAAGTAGAACTGTATGTTGTAAGTTCCATTCGGCAGCCAGGCAATATCTATTCTATTACCTGCAATAATAATAATAATAATAATAATAATAATAATAATAATAATAATAATAATAATAATAATAATAATAATAATAATAATAATAATAATAATAATAAAAATAATAATAATAATAATAATAATAATAATAATAGAACAACATCAACAGCATGATCAAAGATGTTGGAATGGATACTTCTGAGACCACCTCACTACATTTTAGGCATTGAAAGCTCAATAAAACTCAAACACGATGGAAAAAAAATCTTGAGTTAAAGTGAAACCATCTCTCGTAAAAAGGACAACTGCTAATAGAATGACAACATTCATGAATTCGTTCTCTTGTAATCACTAATACATTTTTCCTTTATATACAGAATATCTGTCCACATAGGACATAACGGTGTTCATTAGAAATTGTTAAGTTCATGGACACTTCGATGTTCATTATATATGGACATAATTGTGTAGTGACTTTAATGTTCACTATATATCGTTAAATGTGTGGACCCTTCTGCGTTGATTATAGTTGGTTAATTGTGTAGTTCTTCTAGTGTTCATTAAAGATGGTTAATTGTTTGGTCCCTCCAGTGTTGTTTTAGATGTTTGTGCGGTCCCTCCAGTTTTGATTACAGATGGTTAATTGTGTGATCCTTCCAGTGTCCATTATAGATGGTTAATTTTGTCGCCACCCAATCTCTGTCTGAGTATAATTCCTAACCACACTAGTCTGGTCATTTGTTCGGGATGCTAATCTCCTGTTTGGTCGACGTATGTAAAATGGCATTTAAGCTATTCACAAGAAAAAACAAACAAAACAAAACAAAACAAAGCAAATCCAACAACAACAAAGTTTACTTCCTTCTTTCTCTGTACGTCTGAAAGAAATATTATTTGGACACCTGGCTCAATATTTATTTTCCATACATTGTGGTAACGTTTACAGACTAGAAGCTTGAGTAGGCAATCAAAGCTTATAAACTTTAACCGATGGTAGACTTTTGTTTGAGTGGTAACAGTTATCCACAGTTAGTACACACACACACAAATATATATATATATATATATATATATATATATATATATATATATATATATATATATATATATATATATATATATATATATATAGTCACCTTGAGTGGTTGGATTTGTTAATACACCCTCATAAGGTTCACATGTAGAGTTATCACCGCCACAAACTCCGCATCCATCGTAAATCGACATATTTACGTTGGAATTATCACAGCCAAAAGCCTATAAGAAAAATATAGGGAAATGTGGTTATATTATGTTATACAGTGTAAAAATGTGATTGATAAAATAATAATATTTATATCATCAAACGTAAAAGTAAAATTATAAATTTTGAGAAACAAACTGTAAACAAGGAATAATCGTAGTCCTGTCTGCGTCACAGCTAAATGTACTTGAGCAACACTTGTAGCGTGATGTCTGAAGAGACTAATACGAATTGTGTCTCGTAACACAATTCAATTTCTAAACAGTTGTACTGAGTCTTTTAATGAAATTGAGAGTTTAATTTTTGTTTTATACAATGCATCATTAAAAACTAACAAGTACCACAACAAATCGGTAGACTGGTGTATCTGTGGTACATTAAAGAAGGCTCAATGCCAGTATAGCTGTAATTATCAAGGCCACATTTTTCACCCGATCATTCCATAAGAGTTATGACTATCCTATTGCCATTGAAAATTCATGCGAAAATGTGAGTATGTGAAAAATTTTCTGTTTCCTTCTTTCATTAAGTGAATTTTTGAAGACGCTATGAAAAGTATAGCTATTTGATTATATATATATATATTTTTATATATATATTTATATATATATATATATATATATATATATATATATATATATATATATATATATATATATATATATATATATATATATATATAACTGTGGTTAACTAATTATGTATTTTTAATTTTGTCCAGAAAATGAATGCTCAGTCGCCATTCGAAACATAAAATATTTTTCCTTCAAAGCAAGAAGACACAAAAGTCTCCATGGGAAGACACTTAATATAGTCAAAACTGTATTATATTCTTACCTATGGGAAGTGAAAAAATTGCAGGTTGTGTCAGGTGGTATTTAATAGAAGATGCTTTTAATAGCAATTGGACTTCCCAGATCAAGAAAGATTAGCTGTTTGACAACACGCCATTTCTTAGTATATGTGCGCAGAATTGACAAATGACAAGTCACCCCATAATGGTCCAAAGACAGCTAAACATATATAAATAATGTACGAATGATTAGTCGAACAATCGAAGCATACTTCAGAGCATCACTGTACATAGGCTCCATGCAAACAGGATAGCAGTATAAGCATTCTTCAGGCTGTCGCTGTAGACACATCCAAACACACCGGACAACAACCAAAGCATACTTCTCAGTATCATTGGACACAGACTCCATACACACCGTACAACAATCAAAACAGGCAGTATTCATGCAAACAGGCAGTATTCATGCACACAGGCACTTTACACACCGGACAACAATCTAAACATACTTTACAATATCCCTGTACGCAGGCTGAATAAACACCGGACACCCGGGGATATCCACGTGTATCTGCAATGTTGAGTGTAGCTGTTGACGTGCACGGAGTCCCGTCCGGCATGATGCCATATCTCTGACTACTTGATGACGTGTAACCACTACGAACATTGCAATGTACCTCACATTGCCCATGAACTTCGGAAAATGAAATATTTAACTTAGTTAATTGAAATAGTATTAATAAAAGACAAAATCAAATCAATTATCTAAGGTTACAGAACTATATTTTGGTATAAAACATTGATTCATTAGGGATTTAATTTTAGATTAACAAAAGGTACAATAATCAGAAAGTAAAATCGTCATTTTAGCTCGTTTTGAACATACAAAAATTAAGAAAATATAAAGTGATTTCGTACGCTTTTTCTTTGACTTAAGTTTATATTTTTGGCACTAATATTTTGTAAATAAAGATTAAGCAAGTCAATTTATGTCACAGAACTTTAAATTTTCTATACTTGTTCATTTGTTTGTCTGTTCGTTGCTTTGTATGTTTTTTGTATTATGTTGCATCATCTTGTTATTTGACGGTGAAAGAATTCCTTTGATACTATAGGTGCCGATCCTCGATTGGATTTTCGTTAAGAGTGAAATACGTAATTATTATTATTGTAATGCATATCGACAAACTCACAACCATTCATGGTAATGTAAGATCTTTGTGTCCAATGATTTGCCATGCGCATGTGCTTTAAGGAAATTGTATATAATATATGTAATTGTCTATCTGTCTGTACGAGTATTCATCTATGTGTCTAATCCTGCACTGTAAATTACAAACCTCGTTTCGTAAAAACATCTCTCATTACCACTAAATTAAAACAAGCAGTTCAAACAATCCTCATTACCACTATATTATACATGTATTAGAAACAACACTCCTTACCACGATATTATACATGTATTAGAAACAACCCTCCTAACCACTATATTAAACATGTATTAGAAACAATTCTCCTTACCACTATATTAAACTTGTATTAGAAACAATCCTACTTACCACTACAGTAAAACATGCATTAGAAACAATTCTACTTACCATTACAGTAAAACATGCATTAGAAACAATCCTACTTACTACTATATTAAACAAGTATTACAAACAATCCTAATAAGCACTATATTAAATATGTATTAGAAACAATCCTCCTTACAACTATACTAAACATGCATTAGAAACAACCCTGCTTACCACTATATTAAACATGTATTAGAAACAATCCTCCTTACAACTATACTAAACATGTATTAGAGACAATCCTACTTACCACTATATTTAACATGAATTAAAAATAATCCTCCTTACAATCTATATTAAACATGTATTAGAAACAATCCTCCTTACCACTATATTAAACATGTATTAGAGACAATCCTACTTACCACTATATTAAACATCTATTAGAAACAACCATCCTTACCACTATACTAAACATCTATTAGAAACAACCCTCCTTACCACTATACTAAACATGTATTATAATCAACCCTCCTTACCACTATACTAAACATGTATTAGAAACAACCCTCCTTACCACTATCCTAAACATCTATTAAAAACAACCCTCCTTACCACTATAATAAACATGTATTAGAATCAACCCTCCTTATCACTATATTAAATATGTATTGGAAACAATCCTACTTACCACTATATTAAACATTTGTTAGAAACAACACTACTTACTATTATATTATACATGTATTAGAAACAATGTTACTTACCACTATATTAAACATATATTAGAAACAACCCTCCTTACCACTATATTAAACATGTATTAGAATCAATCCTCCTTTCCACTATATTAAACATGTATTAAATATAATCCTACTTACCACTATATTAAACTTTTATTAGAAACAATCCTACTTACCACTATATTAAACATCTATTAGGAACAACCCTACTTACCACTATATTAAACTTGTATTAGAAACAATCCTCCTTACCACTATATTAAACATGTATCAGAATCAATCCTCCTTACCACCATATTAAACATGTATTAGACAATCCTACTTACCACTATATTAAAAATGTATTAAAAACAATCCTCCTTACCACTAAATTAAACATTTTTTAGAAACAATCCTCCCTGCCACTATCTTAAACATGCATTAGAAACAATCCTCCTTACCACTATATTAAATATGTATTAGAAACAATCCTCCTTACCACTATATTAAATATGTATTGGAAACAATCCTCCATACCACTGCAGTAAAACATGTATTAGAAACAATCATCCTTACCACTACAGTAAAAGATGTATTAGAATCAACCATTTTTACCACTGTATTAAACATGTAATAGAAACAACCCTCCTTACCACTACAGCAAAACATATATTAGGAACAAACGTTTTACCACTGTATTAAACATGTAATAGAAGCATTCCTCCTTACCACTACAGTAAAACGTATTAGAAACAATTATCCTTACCACTACAGTAAAACATGTATTAGAAACAACCATTTCTACCACTGTATTAAACATGTAATAGAAACAACCCTCCTACCACTACAGTAAAACATGTATTAGAAACAATCATCCTTACCACTACAGTAAAACATGTATTAGAAACAACCATTTTTACCACTGTATTAAACATGTAATAGAAACAATCATCCTTACCACCACAGTAAAGCATGTGTTAGAAACAACTTTCCTTACCACTACAGTATAGCATGTAATAGAAACAATCATCCTTACTACTATAGTAAAAACATATAGTGAAAACAACCCTCCTTACCACTATAGTAAAACGTGGTAGAAACAACTCTCCTTACCACTAAATTAAAACAGCTTGCAGAAAGAAAAAAATACCTCCTTACCACTATAGTGAAACCTATCGCCTGTTCCATCATAGACAGTGGCATTAAGGAGTCCGTTATCTTTCAGATGGACACATGTCTCTCCTGCTCTCTGCTTTGTCAGAGTAGATATGTCGATTGAATCACTGTCACAGCGCTGAAGTAGTTATTTTTATTATTATTATTATTATTATTATTATTATTATTATTATTATTATTATTATTATTATTAGTAGTAGTAGTAGTAGTAGTAGTAATAGTAATAGTAGTAGTAGTAGTAGTAGTTGCCGTAGTAATAGTGTTGTTTATTTTTAGAGAAGTTTTTATATTACAACCTTTTTGAAGCAAACAATATATTATTTTTGTTTGTGCGAATTATCGCTTGTTCATCCATCTTTCAATATCGAGAGAGAGAGAGAGAGAGAGAGAGAGAGAGAGAGAGAGAGAGAGAGAGAGAGAGAGAGAGAGAGAGAGAGAGAGAGAGTTTAGCTTGTATAATTCAGACATCATTTTTAGTCTGAATTACTCGCTCAGTCTTGTTATAGCATATTATCACCTCTGATAACTAGAAACATTCGATAACTCGAACCGTAAAAATGGCCCCCAAAAGCTATGATTTGTTGAAGTTTTAATGTACATGAACCACTATGCAATACATATATGTACTATGTGCATATACAGCCTGGATGAGCTGCTTCGATGTGTCCATGTGAAAGTCAGTTAATTTGCATCTACTCAGTATAATATTGACAATGACGCGTTAAAACGGTCGTTAGAACCAATATAAAACATCCACGCATTCATAAATATATGCATACATCCATACATATGCTTTTTCTGCAAGGAAATAATGTTCTTTTATATTTACACATGTGTACCACGCGTTCTAAACTATTTGTCTAAGAGCTTTCAAGTTAGCATTGATATATATTATGGCACATGTACAATAAAAATAAAATTGGTTTTATAATATGAAATAAATCAATCACAAACAGCAGAATATATACTCACATCCGTATCGCATGCCACGGCGTCGTATTCATGTCCGTTTTCTTTGCACTCTGGAGAAAATTTTGGTCTGGAAACATAAATAGGCATTTGTATAAATAGGCAAGAGGCATTTGTATGAATATGCAAGAGACATTTGTATGAAGAGGCAAGAGTCATTTTGTATGAATAGGCAAGAGGCATTTTGTATAAATACGCAAGAGGCATTTGTATAAATACGCAAGAGGCATTTGTATAAATAGGCAAGAGGCATTTGCATGAATAGGCAAGAGGCATTTGTATGAATAGGCAAGAGGCATTTTGTATAAATAGGCAAGAGGCATTTGTATAAATAGGCAAGAGGCATTTGTACAAATAGGCAAGAGGCATTTTGTATAAATACGCAAGAGGCATTTGTATAAATAAGCAATATGAGTTTGTATAAATAGGCAAGAGGCATTTGTATGAATAGGCAAGTGACATTTTGTATAAATAGGCAAGAGGCATTTTGTATAAATAGGCAATATGAGTTTGTATAAATAGGCAAGAGGCATTTGTATAAATAGGCAAGAGGCATTTGTACAAATAGGCAAGAGGCATTTTGTATAAATACGCAAGAGGCATTTGTATAAATACGCAAGAGGCATTTGTATAAATAGGCAAGATGCATTTGTATGAATAGGCAAGAGGCATTTGTATGAATAGGCAAGAGGCATTTTGTATAAATAGGCAAGAGGCATTTTGTATAAATAAGCAATATGAGTTTGTATAAATAGGCAAGAGGCATTTGTATGAATAGGCAAGTGACATTTTGTATAAATAGGCAAAAGGCATTTTGTATAAATAGGCAAGAGGCATTTTGTATAAATAGGCAATATGAGTTTGTATAAATAGGCAAGAGGCATTTGTATAAATAGGCAAGAGGCATTTGTACAAATAGGCAAGAGGCATTTTGTATAAATACGCAAGAGGCATTTGTATAAATACGCAAGAGGCATTTGTATAAATAGGCAAGAGGCATTTGTATGAATAGGCAAGAGGCATTTGTATGAATAGGCAAGAGACATTTTGTATAAATAGGCAAGAGGCATTTTGTATAAATAGGCAATATGAGTTTGTATAAATAGGCAAGAGGCATTTGTATGAATAGGCAAGAGGCATTTGTATAAATAGGCAAGAGGCATTTGTATAAATAGGCAAGAGGCATTTTGCATAAATAGGCAATATGAGTTTGTATAAATAGGCAAGAGGCATTTGTATGAATAGGCAAGAGGCATTTTGCATAAATAGGCAAGAGGCATTTTGTATAAATAGGCAAGAGGCATTTGTATAAATAGGCAAGAGGCATTTGTATAAATAGGCAAGAGGCATTTGTATGAATAGGCAAGAGGCATTTGTATAAATAGGCAAGAGACATTTGTATAAATAGGCAAGAGGCATTTTGCATAAATAGGCAATATGAGTTTGTATAAATAGGCAAGAGGCATTTGTATGAATAGGTAAGAGGCATTTGTATAAATAGGCAAGAGACATTTTGTATAAATACGCAAGAAGCATTTGTATAAATAGGCAAGAGGCATTTGTATGAATAGGCAAGAGGCATTTGTATGAATAGGCAAGAGGCATTTGTATAAATAGGCAAGAGGCATTTTGTATAAATAGGCAAGAGGCATTTGTATAAATAGGCAAGAGGCATTTTGTATAAATAGGCAAGAGGCATTTGTATGAATAGGCACGAGGCATTTGTATGAATAAGCAAGAGGCATTTGTATGAATAGGCAAGAGGCATTTTGTATAAATAGGCAAGAGGCAATTTTATAAATAGCAGAAGAAAAGACAGAAGACGGAAAGTTCTTCAACAGTAGAGAATCATATATTTTCCTAACAAACACACCTTATGCTGAGGATTCTAAATATTATTAAAATGTGTATTAATTTATTATGTAAACTAATTGAGCAAATCAAAGATCATAACACTATGTGAGGCACTCAAATATCACTGCTTTACATTGTAGTCCGCAAAAAAAAAATCATCAATAATTTTTGTTTTTGTTACTAAAGACATTTTTAGTCAGTGAAAAATGTTACTTGCAATCAATAATAAGCAGCATTTAAGTTTAAATATAACTAGAATTTTTATGGAGTTTTTCCTCTTCGCTACTTTGTAGTATGAACAAACAGGTGTGATTTGGTCGGTTTCAGAAAGGTCTCTTTGAACTAAGTGCTCCGGTCAATATATTTTAATGAAACTATTTCCGGAAAATGCAAAGCAATCTACGATGCACGTTGTGCATGTTGTGTCTAAGGAATTACATAATACACACACGTACAGTTGGACTTATTATACATTGGAATTCGTCCTAAATGTAAACCGACAAAGAAAATATATAAGGACCTTTTTATAGAGATAAAATTTACATCATAATTGGAAACTAGTTGATAAACTGCTTAAGTCATTTTTGTATGCATCCCACTCACACTTTTCAGAGAAATGAGTTGGATTTTTACATTCTGCTAGTTTAAACGTACTTGCATGTGTAACTAATGTCGCACATCATACATTGTTCATAAGAGACTTCGAACAGGATTTATTTTGAAGACATTTCTGGTGGTGGGAAGCCTGGTTCAAATTTGTTATACATTCGGCCAATATAACTAAAACTATGAGACCAACATGTCTAAAAATTAGTGCGTCTGATGGAGGTAGGTACCATCGTATGTCCATTGAACTATTTAGCGTTACGTTTGGATCTTTCTTTTGTGGTCATATAATGACAACTTAGAAACTCCCAAAGTCCCCACTCTATAGCAGTAACTATATTTTCGTACTCAACGGAGCTTCTAATCCAGGTCCGCGAGCAAATATAGTAGCTAAGGCCCAAGAGGTTATGAGGCAATTCGTCACGGTTTAGTGTACACTCTCTCTCTCTCTCTCTCTCTCTCTCTCTCTCTCTCTCTCTCTCTCTCTCTCTCTCTCTCTCTCTCTCTCTCTCTCTCAGCACTCATCGCCTTGCCTGCACACACCAGCTCATATCCTGTCACAAAAAGCACGCATCACCAAAAAATGATGGCACTGAATCAATGGCACTCGCGTGTAGCAGACATATTCGCGTGACGACCTACTGATCAATATAATATATATATATATATATATATATATATATATATAAGAGAGAGAGAGAGAGAGAGAGAGAGAGAGAGAGAGAGAGAGAGAGAGAGAGAGAGAGAGAGAGAGAGAGAGAGAGAGAGAGAGTTGCTGTGCTTGATACTAAGAACTGCATTGTACCCGGGGTACAAACCTGGCAGAAATGAGGTCTCAGTCGGGCACTTGCTATTTGGACGGGTGGAAATCGCTCCACCGTCAATGTACGGGTGGCCTAGTAAGTGTGGGAAGGGCTGTAACAATTTCTAATCCAGTCCGGTTGTACTAATGAACATATCCTTATACCAATAATGTGCAAGCCACCTCTGTAATTAGCCTAATTCACTCGGTTTTTTAAATTGTCCTGCTACCTAACAAATGGAGTGCACATTCAATAAGTCCCTAACAATTTTAAGTACTAATATATCTTAGCGACATAGGATAGTTAAGTCAATATTAGTCAATTGGTTTCAATTTTGAGCAGTTGTCCATAATGGTCAAATTAGAACAGAGGATTGTTATAATTGGGATTACTAGAGAAAAAGGAGTCCCATTGAATAAAAAACAAATTTGGTAGCCCTAAAATGGACTGTTAAGTCTCTGAATGCTTGTAGGCCAACCGGCGGGCGTCTTCAATGCAGATTTCTTCCACTGTCTGGGTTTCCTTACAACAACGAGCCGGGAATGCCTCTTGTCCGTATATGGAAACCAAAATATCATGGAATGTGTACACCAAACCGTGACGAAGTGCCAGGTTCTTTTATTTTAACTTGTTGCATGATCAGTTTCCTTTTTCCTCTCTCACCTGATCCCCATAGACGTAGAAGACTTGGGTAAAACATTCAAGGTTATTGAGACCCTAAACCCAATAAACATATATACATTTATTAAGTATGAAAATACAAATCTTTACATTAAGTGTATATTGGCTGTGGTCCCTCATAACCTCTTGGGCCTTAGCTACTATATCATTCCAATTGTAAACATATATGTGTTTGGTGACCAATAAAAGAGAAATTGTGATATGCAACTGACATTATCTACTTGGTCGATTCTTACCAGATGTGACTAAAGAAACGTTAAAACAAAATCGAGTATTACTCTAAAAGATGTCACAAGTGGGTGTAACCTCACTTACTTTGGATTGTCACATTTTCTCTGTCTATACATAATTCCTCTGCCACATGTCCGGGAGCAGGAAGTCCAGGATCCCCACTCTCCCCAGCCCCCTTGGACTACAATGAAGAGGGACACGTCTAGGCCCGTGGTTGCCCAAATGCCACAATTTTCATAACCAATGCACACCTTCCCATCTCCGCAATAACGGCCAGGTATGGCTGACACGTAGCTAACCATCTTGCCGTACGTAAGGGAACTCGTGTTCATGTCAGCGCAGCTATGCATAGAACAGTCCTCCTAAAAGTGCAAGTGGAACATTTTGACAGTGCAACAGTTTCTCCCTTTCCATATTACGCAAAACTTTACGAAACAATTCATTTTGTTCAGACGTGAACCATAGGTTACTAATATTCTTGATGACTATGCGATTAAATTATCCATATATACTATATACTCATTATAAAAGCAAGTTTGCAAATAGAAAATATTCAAGCTTTGTATTCTAAATTATAACTAATTACCAAGGTATATATTCAACTGATTTATACAGCCCCTCCATCAAGTATAGTATTAGAGAGAGAGAGAGAGAGAGAGAGAGAGAGAGAGAGAGAGAGAGAGAGAGAGAGAGAGAGAGAGAGAGAGAGAGAGAGAGAGAGAGAGAGAGAGAGAGAGAGAGAGAGAGAGAGAGAGAGACGGGGGTTATTTACCCAGTAAGGAAATTCTCTGAATCTCCACCCAGATCCATGTAAATATTCACAGTATTCATCGTCCGTATGCATCATTCCTGTCAATGTAAAGCATTTTCAGTGTTCATTCTCAATCTTGCTAGAATTATAATTATCATTACATACAGTTGCTAGAAAACCAAAAGGAATGTGACTCAATGAAAATATATGTGACAAAAGCCTTAATTTTTCATATGACTACCCGTCACGTGCTCCTTATTCTGAATGAACATTTAGTTTTGATCCAAGGTTAGTTTAATACGATCGACAAAATATTTGTGAATAATAAATTAAAACTAAGAAAATATTAAAAGTACTAGCTCTACATGAGGGATTGATAAATATATTTTTATCGTCCTCAGGTTCGTTTGGATTTATAATAATAATAATAATAATAATAATAATAATAATAATAATAATAATAATAATAATAATAATAATAATAATAATAATAATAATAATAATAATAATCAGAGTCCGTATAAGGGACCAACTACGCCCTACTGCCTGAAAAGAATTTCCATGAATTCAAAAAAGGACGTTTCTTTTTTCTAACTGCAAAATATTGGTAATATCTCTGATATTCGAGAGTGATTCGACATTCAAATTAACAACTATGTCAGCCATATAGGATGTAAATTTGGCACAATTTTCTCTTTATTTGTTTTCAATTAAAAATTTCAGGACAAAACTGAAAGTGTAGAGATTTAACTGATTCTTGAAACGTATTCAGATGTTATTTTCATTGCCTATTTTTCGTGATGTGAATATATTCTTCGCATAATTAGCCGGATATTTATCGGCCAAAAATATACTAATTTGGGAAACCACCATTACCGCAAAATCTCATTCAAGCATTTTAAGTAACTAAAATCGCATTGAAAAAAAGATTATCCTTTGATCATGGACATATCCTATTTGTGCTTAATACGATATTAGAAATGGACAGTCTCAAGAACAGAGTAGATATGTGACAAATGTTCGTAATTTGGTTTAAAACATACACGTGAGCTAATAGTCTAATTATTTTGATTATTAATATAATATACAAAATACCCACATTCATAAACAACCCCCCAAAAAACAAACAACAACAACAACAACAAAAACAAACAAACAAAACAAAACAACAACTCACCCATCCACAGTCCTGAAAGTGATATATTCGCCAAATTGTCGGGTACATCCGCTTCCGCTATATTTATTACAAAAAGACAGCTAGCGGATGGTGATCTGCAATAAAAAAAAGTTACATACCTGTATTCCGGATAAGACATGGGTCTTTTCGACCTCCACATCTCCAATCACTATGAGGTAAGATGGGGAAAAAACATTTATTTTGTCGCGCAAAATCAATCCATTCTGATATGTGTCAAGCATATATGTTACGCTTTGCTTGTCATATACCGTCCACCCGCAACCCGGTGAATCTGACGGTCTCCTCTCACTCTTACTCTCAAGAATGAAATGGTGGCTGGTAATGTACACTACACGAAGCAACAGCATAATAAAGTAGTAAAAACGAGATGCCCCTCGAAACGCAAGTGACAAATATGACTGGAAATAGATTTATATAAGACTGGCGACTTTGTTCGCATCAATATCTTTCAAAAACTCTTGATACTACAAAAGGTCTATGATTACGTCCTACGTTCAGGTTCACTATTTTCAGGTTCAGTATTTTCTCGCAGTTGCTTTCTGTATAAAGTGTCCGTTCAAGAAAGGACTTTGAGACAGCATTTTTGCTTGATTTGTATTGTGTGATAAACTAAGAGCACGACCACTGATACAAGAGAGTTTTGTGAGTGTTCGCTTCGGTATACCGGGCAGCCGAAATAAATGTGCAACCACTAAGCAGAAAGATCTTGATGGTGACCTCAACAAACATCTGGTCAGGGTGAATAGCAGGTCATTAAGATATTGGTTAATCATCAAAACTGCCTCGTCTTTCTATCGCGAGCCCACTGTCGGGTGTATGTCTTATTCAGGGCAACAGTAGGGCATATACTGACGACAAAATCAAAGTGGCCATAAATTATGTTTCTAGAAACACACAGGCGAAAACTCCTTTGCCAAAGCTGCGTCTGGCAACGATCATGGTACGGTGCAGCAGTAAATTATCAAAGATTTATGGTGACCCAGAACTTCGCGCTGCTGATAGATTACTAACATAAAGTGAATATTTTGGATGTTAAACTGCGCCTCCATAGTTACTTATAAGTACCTATTCATTACAGCAGTTGGCTGTTCTGTCTTTCTGGTACGTAACCTATTCGCTCATATTTTCTGTGCACCGCTCAGACCCGTTGAATGCGAGGTCTTTCGAGGTCCTCATATTAACGACTAGGTAGAACTTATTTTTGGTAGAAATCACTGATATTAAAGTTCGGCAGCATCAAGTCTTTGATACACACTCTTACCACCACCTTCATGGTGTCCTGCTATTGCTGATATCTCGCCTTTTCCTGTGTGTCGATTTGGTTTGGGGTGTTCTTTGTTTCAGAAAGAATTCCCACACTTTCATAGATCTTCAAATAGCAAGATTATTGCCTTCATGCTTTTCGGGGGCATGTTTAGGATGATACTCCACCGGTCTTGTTTTACACCATCCTACACTGGTGCAACGGCTGACCTGGATGCTTAAGAATAAACTGCCACGGCGCTGCCCAGAAGCATCGTATCAATCTACCCTTATTTTTGAACACCGTTGGCAATACCATTGGCTGGCTGGAAACTTCGTAGTGTTTGTCACCGATATAGCGTCTGCTTTCTTTGTCATTTTGTGTGATAACTTCGCCATGCGCACCGAACGATAGCAATCATTTTGTGCTGTTCTAATGCACTCAACTGAGAAACAAGATGGCTTGTAGTTCATTTTACTGGATTCGTGGTTTTCGGATTTTTTAGACTGCTGTACATACACTTGTGCATGCATGATACTAGTTTGTGCCGCCATTGAAACAGTTTTAATAAACACCGCTGAATAATCTACGAGCGGTTCAAAAATATCCTCATCATGCATTTTTGCAGCTATTATTGGGCGTGCTTTACCCCTGTATGTGGACAGTTGCGTGGGAATTCTTTTTTAATTCGAACCAAAGTTGGTGCCTACAAAATTTACTGTTATGCAGTTCACTCTTGCCAATTTTTATCCCCATGTCGCTTGGAATCATGTGAAAGCACCACGAAGCACGTAACGAAAACCTTTTTGGTGTCCAAGCAATAACTGGTACTTATATACCAGATTAGTGGCGTTATCTGCTTGGTCTGTCATTATATCGACATCTCTAATAAACTGTTTTTGCACATTAAAAGTCTTCCGAACCCCACTGTCGAGGCATTTCCGTTTTTGAGCGTATGATTGTACACACGTAAATCTCAACACTTATACAGCACCTATGTTCCCTTTGTTTACAGTATCTCCGAGCTTGATTGGACGAAGAATGTACTTGTTGGTGATACCGATAAACTTGGACCGAAACGAAGAAGATGCATTGACATACACGTTGAGGTTGGATATCTCTCTTTCTCCGTCCGTCTGTCTGTCTGTCTCTCGCTATTAAAGACGGCGCGAATGTCGTGTATCACGTCGTTGTTAAAGCGTAATACTTGTGGCAATATTGTTGTTGTTCACAGCGTGCATTTATCATTGCTTCTGTTTTATAAATGCTGATAATATATGGAATCGGGTCACAATTATTACTTCCGGTACAATATCAATGGATATAGTTCCAACCAATTTGTAAGGCATTTTTTTCCCCTCTCCATTTGGTGGGGATGCAAGAGTTAGATTTAGACATTGACAGTAAGGATTAAAATGTAATTGTTCATTTTTAAGAATTTTCCCATTATGTTGAGGTTGCTTGTGTGTATTTCGGTGAGTAATAAGGAATTGATGGTGATCCCTTTCGTTCACAGTCCAGCCCCTCAAAAATACCGAATAACCTATGGCAAAAATATCACCGGAATGTACGTTAGAATAATATGATTTATCATCATTTGGACACAACGGAAATTTACGTTTTGAGAAATAAATGTAGAGTATGATGGGATAATATTACCATGTTTCAAGTTGTTCTTATAGGTGGTGGTAGTCAGTTGGTTAGGTGAACCAATTCGCTAATCGATTGTGAAACTGCATAATCGATTGCAATGTAAGGAAGACAACTGTGAAGTGCTTGACACAGACTAGTTCTCTCCCCTTGATTCATGAGAAGAAAACCGAGGATTCCGAACAACATTTTTAAAACGCCGCGAAATATATACGAGCCATGGAGGAAAAAGATCCCAAAACAATATATCCATATCCTGTAGGAAAAGCTCATTCTCGTGTTTGGACGTACTTCGGATTTTACAAAGCACAGGAGGGTCCGCTGACAAAGGAGAATTTAGATATGACGAAGGTCGTATGCAAACTCTGCAGAAAGGAGTATGCAAACAAAGGTAGGTCCAGCTATTTTTTATTGAAATCAACGAGGGGATACATTTGATTCTTTATATATTTGGCAAACACGTACCCCAATACATACGGTATTATAATTTTGTTGTGGTGCTACATCAAATCAAAGTTATCACGTGATCCGTCTTAGATTGTTGGGATATGAAAACAATATGAAATAAGCCTTCCGATCCACAACAGTAGAGCTGAATTATTTATTCCCTTCATAACTTCCAAATATTAAACCATACTCCATACTTGGAAACTTTTAGGATAATTTAGTAAAAAAAATATAGTCATCAATGACGAATGAAATTATTAGGAGAATGGGCGTCCTAATATAAAATGAGCTGCAATTATGAAGTTACCACATATATATGCTGTCTACATCTGGTGACTGCCGTTTCGGACAATCAAAACATTTCATGAAATTCCAGTATCTAAAATTTTAAAATTTTAAATCCATAAAGTTATCCCAATACTTCTTAAACTTGCCAAATGTGTAGAAACGAATGTTAATGATCCACCTCCAATTGCCAGACTTAAAGATGTAATGAGACAAGAACTTAACAGTAGAACACAGGACAAAGATTTATCTCTGTTCGGCTGTTTATTGAATCCTACTATGAAGGATCTTGAGTTTCTACGTGACAGTGAGCGGGCAGGTGGACATGCTCTGCTTTTGAAGGTTGCTTTTGGTATGGCTGATGTCAAAGTGAATGTCAAAGTGGAGCCAGGGACTAATGATAAATAGCCTTCAGACATATTGCCACCTCTGTCAATAGTACCAGCACTACTAAATATCAGAGATGACAATGATAAAACTGTGGTTACCTCTAGTCCACCAAACAAGAAAGCAAAAGTCAATGTTGACATGGATGATTGGTTGCAAGATGTTGTTTGCATTGGTGAAAGTCAACAGAAAATAGCAGATGTCATTCACCAGGAGGTTTCCAGATATCTAGCTGCTGCTCCATCTGATACCAATCTCATAATGTTGCATTAGGGGAAACAAAACTGCCAGTTCTACCCCCATCTTAGCTTACAAACTCGGAAGTACCTAAGTATTCCAGCATCATTAGTATCCAGTGAGAGGGTATTTAGTCTGGCAGGACATCTTGTCAGCAAGAAACGGGCTCGTTTAACATATAACACTGTGGACTTGATAATATTCTTAAACAAAAACATTGACTACTGGTAGTGTTGGTGTAACAAACAAAATAAGCAGTATTCTGAAAAATGATTTAGGTGTTTAGTATTACTTAAACATTTGATCTGTATTTTATTTGCACCATCTGTTTTACTTGTAATATGGATAACTTTTTAATCTAGTCTTAAGAATTCTTGTCGAAGATTTTTTAAACTAATTATATGACTTTGCTCTTAAACCGTCAAGTTAATACATGTAAGCATTTGATTTGGTGTTTTGTTTCAGTTTAAATGTAAAATGTGAATTATTGGTTCATTGTTAGTGCAATAATCAGTATTCTGAAAAATTATATGATCTGTACTAGTCAAACCTTTGATTTTGCCTAATGTGGATAACATTTTGGTCAAGTTTTAAGAATTTTAGCTTCAGAACTTCTATCATTACATAATTACATGATTTTGCTGATAAATTGTTCAGTTAATAAATTTGAAAGTTCTTTTAATTGTTGTTTTTGTTTTGTTTAAATCTAACTGCTTTGATTGTAGTATTAGTAAATAATGACAAGCAAGAAAAGCACGTCCTTCTATACTTTAAACAAATCACATCTGAATAAAAATGAGCAGCAGGGAGGGCAAACCCTACAAAATTTTGCGACAAAATCGATTAAAGCCTCAGAATGCCAAATGGAGCCTTCCTACGAAATCTCATATTTTAACCCAAAAAAAAAAAATAAATAAAGACCCCATTTGTAAAATGGAGCCTTAGCGATTTTGTCGTAAATATGTTGTCATAACCACCCTCAAATTGCTGCCATCTACGTCGCAAATATGTTGTCATCTAGCCCTCCCTGCTGCTGATTAACACAAATTATTTAACCAAATATTTGTTAGCTTTTCATAAACAGACTAATCGATAATACTTCACCACGTAGATCAATTAAATTATTTGACTGATCGGTGAGTGTAAAATTAATTCTAGTTAGCAAATCATTTTGACATTGCATATAGACTGGATTAGTCGGATTTTCAACAATTAAAAATCCTGGAGAGGCTGTTGGCGCAAATGAATAAATAATGTAACCATGTCGGGCTTGATTTGATTGTTCCATATTCATTTGATAACTTCCTTCGATTACATCACACGTTAAATTAAGCGCGATCACCGATGAAATATCCACATTGTTCGGTGCGATATGTCTACCGTCGCCGTCGGGAGAATTATTATGAGTGAGGATAATAGGATTTGGCTGGCTATCTTTCCATGATTGATGAATTTTATTAAATCCTTCGTCGATGGCAGTTCTGAGTTTTTTCTTTAACTCGGGAACGTTATATCCTGGTAATTTATAATTTGGATTTTCATTTATATTTTTTTATAATCTTGGGCTGAACTAGTTTTTGAAATCGGGTTATTTTCATCAGTAAAAAGATTAGTAATCCTCGAATTAAATATTTCCATGTCATCGATGATTTTATTACCCGCAGCAACTACACTAGTAAACTCAGCTTGTGTAAGAAGGCCAGATCTTAACGAGGGTAATAACAACAAAAAATCATTATTCATTCTATCAAGGATGTGATTTTTAATATCAACGAATGTTGGACTTGTATCATGCATTTCCAAAATTTCGTCTTCTCGTATAATATAATCATTAAAAAGTGGAATTATCCATGCATCCTCACCATATTGATCCTTATATCGATATCTTTTTGTGAAGTTTATATCCTCGAATTTTTTATAAGTTTTTGATGGATTTTCAGGTCCAATTTCATCAGTGACGTAATCAGATTTTACAGGCTCGGGCGTGGAATTACCAGCATTTCTAGGTTGTTCTTCCGGCCATCCTAATACTGTTCTTATTGAACTGTTATAAATATCTACAACATACCCAGGAGAGCCTATTTCAATTGTAGATGATAGTGTTGGTTCATGAACTGTTATCGCAATTTTTGATTCCCTTCTAGTAATGGATTTTATTCTACGTTGTTGTTGTTGTTGTTGTTGTTGGGCTTAACGCCATTTTCAGCACAAGATAGGCTATTCATGGCGGCCAGTATTAATGGTGGAGGAAGAAACCGGGAAATCACCGGAAAGAACCACCGACCCACGAGAAGCTACTGGCAAGCTTTCTCACATATCTACATTAGCCGAATCCTAGACTCGAACACACGCAGACAGAGGTGAGATGGCAGTGATCCGTAACGGACAGCGCTTTAGACCACTCGGCCACTCGTTGTAATTCAATATTAATTTGCTCAATTTGATAGGACCCAGTTGGTATTGAAACAACGTTCCAATCTGGAGTGTCATCTTTTTTATTTCTATATGCAAATACCAGAGAATTATTAGGTCTCCGACCACCAAATGGAACCGATCTGATATTAGGCCAACTATGATACACTCGTAATTTTGCCAACGCGATTTCCTTTACTGAAACAGGGGAAGGAAAATTCACACTGAATTTAGGGTTTGTTGACGATATTGATATCATGCTTGTTTTCCGCGGAGTGGTATTTTCTGCTATCCGCTGAAGTAGTTGAATCTCTTGCGACATTATTATTATTATTTACAATGTCTAATTTTGCAATAGATGAAAAAACGCTAGCGTTTTTAATCGTAGTATCATAAATACGTATCATCGCGGAGAATTCGTCTTCGGTAATTATCGTATCATCAATCGATGATGACATCAACGAGGATAATTGTGAGTAACCGTTTTATACTGCTTGATGTTTTACTATATAGTCGTTAAGTTTTTCTTGAGAACACGATGATATTTTTTTTAGTAATAACATTTGCAATTCCAGCAAATGTTGTCACCGCGGAAATAGCAATTGGGACAGCAATCGGAGCTGCCATTGTTACTGAAGATAGTATAATACCAGCACCGGCCATTATACCAGATACCGAGTATACTGTAACATCAATCGCGGTAATTCTCCTGCGATACTTTTTAATTTTTATTTCATACTCATCAATGAGTGTTTTGAGTTTCGTTAAAAACTCTTTGACGGTATCATAGCGATATTGCGATGACAGAATCATACTATTTTAAAATCTCAAGTGGTTTCTAATTGTTAAAAATTCTAATTTAGATCAGCTTCAAACTCCATGTACCTTACAAATGATGTCTTATTTAAATTAGGATCAGTGCTTGTTATTGTAAACCGTTTGTATTCACCCACGTCAATAGTCGTTGAAGTCACGTTGTTGTATCAATATGAAGTCGATGATGATATATTAAACTGGTTCAGTGACACTATTGTTAATCGATAAATACCCTTGTTTGACACAGTGAGAGTTATTGTATTCTTTTTAAGTTCCCAATCTAATGATCCAGAGAGAACTGTGTATACCATATTTATGATATTCCTCTCATGAGGAATCTTTATTTTTTCAAGTAACGGAAGATTGTCTGTTTTAAACTTTGTAATATCCTCGATAGATTTTTTAATATTACTAATGCTATCTCTAATAATATTAAATCCAGCATCATTAATATTTTTAATATTAGTTTTAATTTCATCAAAATTGGATTTAATTTCAGCGAGAGATGGAGAGGTTACCGCTGGTGTTCCAAAAAAATTATTGATACTATTTCTACGAAGGGAAGTATACGTTGTTATATGTTTTTCAAGTTCTTCATCTAAATTTTTTAATGCATCTGTGATTGTAGAAACAAGTACACCTGGTTTGAGTTTTCCATCATTTGAATATAACACTATTGTATCTTCAACGACGTCATGTCTTCATATTAAGACATCATCCAATGAAACATTACTAGATTTCAATTTGCCCTGCCGATCTTGAAATACAACTATTTCCCCAGGATCTACACTTGACAGGTTTAATGTCTCGGCGATTTCATCTTCGATTATTTTTTTTACATTTTCGACAGCGAATTTACTATCGGTTTCTGTTTTTTTTTTACTCTGATAAAAGTCGTCCCCAAATATCAATCATTATACGAAAACGCTAACGTTTTTCTAAATCATAACGCTATCGTTTTTGCCATTGCCTGCTAGTATATTCATTAACAACAACTTGTGGTGGTTTCCTTGGAAATCTAGATATCTCTGCAAGGACGTTTAATACTTCACGACCGCATATCGGTGGATCATTTAACCGTTGTGTTGGTAGCGTGGAATAAAAAATTGGAGATGATTTTGTTATTGTGGATACATATCGCATAAATTCTTTTGCTGGAGCTAATCCATATGAATCAAAATATACAATTCCACGTGGATCAATTGCATATGCGACCCAATGAGTTCCTTCTCCGCTGCTGTTATCAAGATTGATAATACCCGTTTCATTTTTCATTGGTTTTGACGGTAATTGATCTCTCATGAAAACTCCTCTAAAGTTTTTTATTGATAACGATTTTACAGCATCAATTAAATCAAAATTGGACATTGGTGAAAATCCAAGGGATTGTTCCACTAATAAGCCGTTCCTGGTATTCTTAGGCCCGTGCCCTTGTACCAATTGTATGGGGTTTCTGGTAGTCTTAGACCCTTTCCTTTTTTTATAGCCTTTCCCAGTAGCTTTTTTCAGGGCCATTCCTGCAGCAGTACCAACGGCTCCTAACGCTGCCGCCTTCGCAACCGCTGGGGCAGCCGCTGCAATCAATGCTGGAATAGCAGCTAACAGCGGAAATATATCACCTGATTTTATCATACTGGCGATTGCTGCTTTCGAAAAATCAATTTGAATCAATTTGAACTCCTCGTTTGTTCTTTAGCGCATCATTGAAATGTTTTATTTGACGATCTGTCAATGATAATTTATGTGCACCACCGGACATTTGAGTGGGTTTCAGCGTTATTGTAGTTCCACATTCTTTAGCCGACTTTGATTTCAATTTCTTGACCTGACCATCAGTCAACTGGACATTAACAATACTATATGTCATTCTATTCTACAACGTAATTTACACTTTTAATTGATCTTATTGTGAAAATCCTAACTACATGTTTGGAAAATCAAAGATTTTCTACTGGTGCATCAATAAGTCTCATTCGTCCGCCAATTCCTTCTAACAACATTGATTTATCACTGAGAATGACAGCAACTGCTCTATAATCAGCTATACCAGCAGGGCGTTGTACCCGAGTTTGGAAGTTTATATCCAATGAAAAGTAATAAATCGGATAGTGTTTTTCAAAATCAATTTGCGATATTTGCACACCAGTATCAACTTTTTGATCACGACCCATATACGACAATATTCTATGATATACACGTGCTACGTCGTTGTTATCATAATTAAGCTGTACAATCTCTGCTGGCTCTTGTTGTCCGTTTATTCTCAACGAAACTTCACTTTCTCCTAATTTATCAAATATCATATGACTAGATAATTGACGACCCACTCGATTTGCATCCTGTAACGCTATAAAGATATGACGTGGAGCTGAAACACCTTGTTTTGATGCTAAGTGCCATGTAAATGTGCCATTTACATTATCCCGCTTCGTATCAGTCGTTGTTGTTAGCCAACTTAGTAATGATTTTCCACCTGTGTCCATAAACGATAGTAATTGTTGCTCTATTGTAACTGCTGAAGTCAAGACGGACATCCATAGAACCAATTTATTTAAATTGACTTTACCATCATCAACACCATTAGCACGCCAGATTGCATCATTGTCATTCCCCTTTCGCATTAACACGACTGTATGCTTTGCTCCATAGATGACTTTTCTGACATTTCTACAAAATCCGAATATGTGATGTAACGGAATTGCACATGAAAACCGTCGATGCTGTCCTTTCAATGCTCCATTTCGTGTTGCAAATCCTAGATTGAAATTACCATTGACCCTTTTTAAAATGTCGAATTCAGCGGCTGGTCTAACTTCACGGTCTAGATTATTTTCGAGTTGTTGATCAACTTCTGCAGTATCTACCGCAGTTCGTACTTTAATAAACTGAATATGGTCAGCATGATCAGAAGTATCCTTAGCAAACATCATAGACGGACCAGCCGACCATGTATAATCATCAGAATATCTCGCAAGTCCGATTATTGTTGTTGCAATATCAACATCTTGTTCTATTGATTCAATTTCTTTTCCATCAATGATATATCTTGCACTGTTAAATAGCGCCATAATACCATTATTTACAAAACCAACTCGGATATTTGGGTCATTCCCATATGGTGTATCAGCTGCAAAATTTGTTACAAGCTCTCATTCTACTTCAATAAACGCCTCACGCGGCAAAAAGTATCTACTTGTATCTTGAACTTGAAGTTCAACTCTCCCCCCCCCCGTTGATTAGGCTCTCTTGCAGGATAGGCATAATACTGATAGTTAATTTTAGAATCACCTTTATTTACCGGTGCTGCCATATCAAACGCTGGATCAGCGATTTTTTTAAATGCCATTTATACTAAAACACTATCGTTTTTCTAAATATAGTAATGCTATCAATTTCTGTTTTGTCTAAAATTTTTACGATTTCCTCCAAGACCGCTTCCCGCTATCATACTTGCAATATTACTACTATCTGGTGAAGTCATTGCTAATGATGCTAGTTTTTGTTCCACTGCGTTATTTATCACTTTACTGACATTTGCAGGCATCCTTGTTGTTGAAGGTAGCAGTGTTGAAACCATTTGTGGTGGTTTTCGTCCGAATCTAGATTTCACCAATGACGTTATTCTATTCTTTGCGGTAGAAAAGGCCGTTCCTGCAAGATCTCCAACAGAGTTAATTCCCTTATTACGAATAACATCAATGGCTTTCATCGCTAATTGTTTAGCAACTGGTGCTACTTTTGGGGCTATTCTTGTGAATAAACCCTCTATGGTATTTCCAAGGCCGTCTCCATAGTATGCCCTATGAACGGGCAATCTTGAGTTTACCACATACACGTTTGTTGGTTTATTGTGATTATAGTGTACTATCATCTTATTTGAAATGACTTTGTAATTTCTAAATGCAGGCATTTCAGAAATCTTAATCGCTATAATAACCACTAAATTCCCCTGGAATTCCGTCCATTAACTCATCCAAGAGTTCTCGATACGTATGAATATCAATTATCCCACCTTGGAATAATCGTCTGCAAATATTAAATGCTTCATTAGTTATTTCGACTGAGTTATTCCCAGCTCGCTTACCTCCTATAAGAACCTCTAGTCGCGATATATCATTAATGATATTACTAGGACATATATGAGAATCATGATGAGAACTTCCATAACCCTCTCCTGAAGAACTTTCTGATTCGGAAACGTTTTGTTGACCTCGACCTCGACCTTGTTGTTGTTCTTTTCGTTGTTGTTGTTCTTTTAGTTCTTTTCGTTGTTGTTGTTGATGTAAATCGTATATATCAATTCCCAATTTAAAAGATTTGTATTCAAATACATTCTTTTTTTAATTGCCGGAGATTTCTTTATTAATTTTATATATCCAATCCACCCAGTCATCTCGTTTTATTATGTTTTTTTATTCTCGTCTTTTAAAAATTCTCCCTTTTTATAATAACTTCTTACAGCGAAGTCACCAAATAACTCATAGTCTTTAGGTTTCAGCAATTGAATTCGTTTGATTTTTTCTATAGCTTCATCAGTAAATTTCTCGTTAAAAGGAACACCTTTTTTAGTGGAAACTTTTTCAATAGAATCACTAGCACCTTCAACGGGGTTATCATCAATATTAATATTACCCATTTGTTGTATTTCTCGCTGAGTTTGTAACTCACATGAAAGCTGTTTTATTCCCTCCTGAGTTTTTTCAGTCTCTGTAGCAATCTTTCCCAGTACATCAATAATAGGTACTGTTCCTTCTTTTCTAGGGATGTCGCCGTATATAGCACGTTCTGTTGCAAGTTTCATATCTTTAGTGGCTTTAGTTACAGGAGCAAAAAGCTGTTCGCTCCCAATAGAAAAGTCAGTCTGCGCTTGCTGTCTAAGTTGTAGTTTATCTCGCACGTCATCTCGAATTGGTATAAACTTTTTCAGTAATGCTAACCTCTCACGGGCTAGTCTGGTAGTTAATAGTGATAGTTTGATAGTTAATGCTTCTGATGTAATTATTGGAAATGCTAACGTTTTTTTCAATTGTGGGTTCCAATGCTTGCATTTCCAGATTCATCAATCAAACGTCTTATAGATTTCACTTTCAAAGCAATCTCTGACCGAACTTGGTACTGTTCCCCGAGTTTCTTTCTAATTGCTTCAACTATACTAAATAGCCGAATAAATAAATTAATATCATTGTTATACAAAGAAACATTAACCGCTTTTTGGATTCTTTTTATCAGTGAATACATTTTAGGTAGGACATATCTTCCATGTTTCAATTGTATATCAATTTGTTCAGATTCATTCAAAAGTCTGTCTTCATTTAAAAATTCAGAAAGTACGGTTCCTTGATTTCTTAAATTTGATATTTCTGTGATGATAGATGTAATATCTTGAAATTCCATTTATTGAATATTATTAATAATGTATTTTCTTATCTTTAAAATATATTTATCGAAGATATTCATATTCCCAAGATACAAAGAAAAACAAAAACATATACAATGCCTGTCCCTTCCTCATTCGAGTTCCGAGGCAAGGGAGGGCATACATTAAAGACTTATACAATACCCTAACCCCCCAATCGAGTTCAAGGGCGGGTTATATGGGTATTAGACGTGAAATCCAAGCGATTACTTTACAAACATTGAACATATAACATGACGCCTCATTTGGAAACATCTTTCGCGCCAAACGACGTCAAAGACGCCCTGAGGGGGACAGTACATTACATATAGGATGATTATATATACAATGCGATTATATAGGATGATTATATATACAATGCGATTATATAGGATGATATATATACTATGTGATTATATAGGATGATATATATACAATGCGATTATATAGGATGATATATATATATATATATTTATATATATATATATATATATATATATATATATATATATATATATATATATATATATATATATACAATGCGATTATATAGGATGATATATATATACAATGCGATTATATAGGATGATTATATATACAATGAGATTATATATATACTAGGGACAGCACATTACATATAGGATGGTATATATACAATGAGATGATAGGATGGTATGATAGGGACTGTACAGGACGATACAAACATGAAACGACGGGGTGGACCTACACCCAATCTACCAATCAAAAGCAACCCAAGAAATTAACCATGGTTGCAGTTGAAAAAATTCAACCACACCATGTCAATGGCGTGGGAGTTTTAATTGGCATATATTGGGCTTCGCTTAAAGCCCCAAACTTTTACGGCTCATATTATATATAAGGTGACTAATACTGCAGTGTCAATGTGTAGGTGTGTTATTTTTACCATTAAATACTTAATAAATAACATTTAATGGCGTTAAATGAAACTAAATACTTGAATAAAACATTTTTTTAAAAGAATACAGCTGTTATATAATAATAAATATTTTTATGTTTTTTCATTAATTTTTATAATAACCGTAATAATAATTTGGATTCACGGCCATACATACCTCTGTCAAATTGTCTACCCTATATAGGTTTTTCCAACAAAACCCTAACTGCTGTTCTCAATACAGTCTTTAGAAACAAGAAACAATAACACAAAATCAAAATCCGTACATACCTGATACGTATATATACCGAGTTAACCATTAAATACGTACGTGAGATCACACATCATTAATTCAATCTAATTTCACATGTGTTTTCTACGTTTATCTCGCACGAATTTACATATCCGGGAACACTGTTCTATCAATATCGAAAGTAGGATAGTCACGTGACGATCAGTAGTAATGAGGGGAAATACAGAAAAAAATAAAAAATAAAAAAATATATTTCATTAATAGTAATTATTGAGAGTCATTTCATGCGTATGAAAACATTATTCTATGTCCATTTTTCTTTGAGATAGCTGTTTGATAAATCTCTTCAGCAACTTTTCGTATAGAGGAACTACATATTCCAAAATATTTTCCCGCAGCATTCATTGAATGAAAAACTCTTTCTTCATTCGTCGTTGTATCAAATGATTTAACTCCCCTGCGTTGTTTTGAGTATTTCCCTGTCTTTCCTCTTTTTGTATTCTCTCTTTGAGAAATGCATTGTAAATTGGAAATCGCGTTGTTTAAAGGATTAGAGTCAATATGATCAATACCATTACCATCTTTATTCAGTCCGTTAAATGCTTCATAGACAATTGATTTTGTCTTTGACAGAAACATGGTTAGGGTCAATGATAGCGTTTTTTATTCGTTTATCATAATAACGTTTCAATTCTCTAAACCGCTTACCCCCACAATTGATACATAATTGTGATTTTCCTCTCACACCCATCCCACAATTTATGCATGGAGATGGGCCTGTCGAATTATTTCTGACGCTCTGTAAGTGATGTCCACAGAATTCACCTCTACACGATTTATTGCATGGGGTTACTGATCCAATCATAAGCCATTTGCAGTGATTCATTATATATAAACAAACTTTTCTATTTAAATGTTTGCCTTATTTATATGAATGAAGAATTCAAGAGATTATCGGCAATCATGCCTTGGAAAAATATTAAATTCAATCTTGATAGAACCCTTGAAGACGTACCAAAAGAGAGAATAAATAATAGAAGTCTGATTAGAAAAATACGAGATTGTGTTAATGAGTTTAAACAGGAAGGTGCATCACACACCTGGTCAACATTTAAAATCGATGGTGTTGTTGATCCTAGAATGAATGATGAAACAGCAGCTATCATACTAGCACAACTTGGCAATAGACGGTATTTTCTCAGAGTGAAATTCATTATCAATTTAGAATCGGGCGATTGGGTCATAAGAGACAAGTTTGAACCAATTCTCAAAGATAGGACAACAGTCATTGTTAGCCGTGATTCCAGACCAGGGCTGTTAACTGGAATTGATAAACCATACTATGAAAAAGCGTATTCTGAAACAGCAATTGTTTATGGGATGTATCCGTTAAATAAGAAACCTGACATTGGAAAACTAGCACCAATGAAACAGTCAACGTCAGTGGAAAAACCACTCAATTGTGTGGCACAACGTGTCATAGAACACTTTACAAATGCACTCCGTGGGAATAAATTAACCGATCTAAGACGTAAAAAAAATAGATCAATGGGAGCTAACAGTGAAAGAGAACGGAGCAACTATTTCCGATATAGCTAGATTGGAAAAGTCGTTGAGATTTCCGATAACCGTTTCAACGATAACCGGCGAAGTATTATACGAATCGAAATACAATATAAACGGAGCTCCAATCAAAATTATTGATCATAACAAACACGCATGGACATCCGCGGTTACAATATTCCCGCGAGACAGAACAGTGAAGTATATCCCAGAAGAATTCACCAAAGATGGCATTCTCACTGAAGAAAGAGTATTCGATGCTATTGCTAGTTTGTGTAAAAACGACCCTGTATCAGTATGGCTACTTCATAGTTTTGAAGATGAAGAATGTCAATTCAATCAATTTGTGAGACCTAACGGTGAATTATATCGTACTGAAAGTCTACATAATAGGATGAAAAATCTAGCAATAAGTCTCAGTGAAAACGCTAGCGTTTTTAATGGAAAATCCGACGATTACGAACAGTTACTTACAAATTGTTTTACAATTCCATCGGTTGCAGCTCATTTTGCAAGAAAGAAAAATAATTGGAAACCAACACGAAAAGAGTTTTTACAGGATGTTCAATCCAGCTGTCTGGAATATTATCATGGCGGTCTATGGAACGTTAAGCACAATCGTGAAAGTATGATATCAGTTGATATTGTTGCCTGTTATCCAGGAAGTTTTCTAGGATATGGATTCGCTGGTGAGTATTTTAAACGGTTTGGACATCCCACACATGAAATGACTCGCGTTGCTATTAATGGACCACTGCCTGATTTTGATTTGACCGGTTTTGCTCGCGTAGTATCATTTGAATTCGCTGAAGGACTTCATCCGTGTTGTTATGTTTGGATTGGTAGACACATGGCTGAAAGGATGTGGTTACCAATAGTGTTATTGCGATATATGATTAATTGTAAAATGTTAGTTTCGTTGATTGTCAGCGAAACGATTATCTCATATCGAAAACAAACCAACGTCTGGTTACCAGAACCAGAATGTCTTGATAGTATAATCGATAAGTCTAGAAAACATATTGATGCTGACGAGGAGTACAACATTGAATGGTCAAAAAATATTTAATCAACGAAATAGTGAAGAAAAGGATCTCGGCCGAAGAATAATCGGTAAATTTACACAAGGTGGAAAAAAATTCAACTTTAAAAGACAATCCTCACGATTGATTATAGATGATGCCGAATACGACTTCGTTATTAAAGATGCAGTAGAGAAAAATAGATACGCAAATTGTAAAACAGCCTTCTTGTCCAATAAAACAAAGTTAGGTAGAATTGTTACTTACAGTGATGGAGAAAGCTCTGCATATCTACATTTAAGAGCTTCAATGCTGGGTTATGCATCTATCAATTTATTTGCAATGATAAATAGATTTCCTAGTATAGCAGTTAGAGTTGCAATTGATTCAATGTATGTCGATAAAAAATATATGAAAGAGGTAACTAAATTTACTAATAGCGAAGAGACTTGGGGAACATGGCGAATTAAACGTGAAATACAATGCGATTATTCTGAATCAGCAGACGTTGAGATTAAAAGCAGTTACCTGAAGAACGATAATTCTATCAGTGAAAAATCCGAAGGATTTTCTATGTCTAAAGCACCACCGATATCAGATCCAATTTGTAGATATAAAACAGTTTATTTCAACGGTTGTGGTGGATCTGGAAAGACAAAACGTGTGATAGAATTATATCGAGAGAGAACGTCCATGATTGTACTCACACCAACCCATAGACTAGCGAGGGAGATAAAACAACGCCAAAAATCCAAAGGATTTTCCGTTGAAGCTTGCACGTATCATAGTTTTTTTCGATACAAGGGCGATGCTTGGACTCCTGAGCGAATGGGTGAGAAATTTATTCCATCGGTTATTATTTGGGATGAAGCATGTACTGTTTCAGAAGATGTATTAAAAATGTTTCTTGATTGGTTATTGCAAAATAATACAAAAGTTATATTGTGCGGCGATCATCGTCAACCACCACCATTTGTTGGTAGAAGTCCGCATAATTGGTTAAAAGGATTTGTTGATTATTACGAAGAAAGTGATACTGACTATAGAGCACTCGATGAGCAATTACGTGAGTTTAAAAAACTAATTAGATTACAACCCGATAGAATTCAATGTAAAGTAGTCCGTGAAATAATTTCTGAAACGCCTATGAATGATTTTTGGGAAACATGGAGACCAAATGATTTTGTAATAGCAAGTAGAAAGATAGTCAGAGACGCACTTCAGAAAAAGTTATTTAAGCTACACAAGAAAAAATTCCCAACGTTTCCAGTACCGTTTTGTTATAGACCATTGGATACACGAAAGCAGAATATTGAAGTTGAAATTCCAGGCCAGACAGAGAAACAGATTCTAGTGTTAAATGATATTGTGCTAGTTGATATCAATGCTGTAGAAGATGCATTATGCGCTGATAAATCACCATGGACTCTTGGTTATGTAACAACAATACACTCGTCACAAGGATTGACCATCACGGATACAATTGTTTGGATAGTTGATAATCGCATTGAATGGTCAAATTTAGTCTATCTCGCAGTGTCCAGAGTACGACGAATAAATCAACTACGAAGGATTGTTTTCGATGATGATTTTAATGCAAACGATGATAACACTGATATTAGCATCATTAATAAAAAAACTCTCTGGTTACAAACAGCAGGACAAAAAAAACAACGAGAATTTGATATTGATGCTGAAGTAATAATCGCATTAAAAGAGCAACAGAAACACTGCGCCAGTTGCAATTGTATAATGCTCTGGCAGTATTCGGATAAAGACCCTCGACAATTCACCGTAGACAGAAAAAATAACAGTCTTGATCATGTCAGAAACAATGTGATGTTGACCTGTCTTGAGTGTAATAGACGTAACGGAGCTAGTTAAGACCAATGGCGGTAATTGAGTATCGTCCGGAATGACTTGTAGTTGTTCGCGTGTAAAACCACGCTGAGGTGCAGTTGAATCCATTCTGTAGATTGGAGATCTACCAGTTGATCGCGTTATAGTTGAAATTTTATGCGTAGGATCAGTAGCTCTTCTTTTACCACCTTCAAGTTCTCCTGTTTCGTATAAATATCTCACAGTAACATCACTGAGAAGTGGCTGAGTGCTAACCCGCTGTGGTTCTTCTGGTATATATATTTTTTATTGCAATATTTGGTTTCATATTAATAGTTGGAGTAATCTCTTTATTTAACGCTGCAACTACACTCGGTAACCTTTGGACCCATTCACGAGATCGTTTTTCTTGGATGAATTCTTTTGCATATTGATATCCAAATAACCGTTCTGCAAGAGTTCGATTAAATCGTTCTACAATTGCCTGATCACGATGTAACGCAGTATGTCCCTGTCGTATTGTAACATTATGAGTTTTCATTGTTGATAGAACAGCTCCTTGAAACTCTTTGCCAGGATCAACTTGTAATAGATTTGGCCATCTTAGAGGACCTCGTCTATAAATCCTTTCAAATGCAGAAGTGACTTCAGAAGCTGACTTTGTTTTCAATGGTTCTGCTTGTTTAAATCGACTCGCAATATCAACTACAGTTAGCGCGTATTTGTAACCATGGTCATGTGGTAAAAACAATAAATCAGCCTGATGAACTTCATTGGGTGCGGTAACATCAAAATGAGAATAATTAATTTGTTTAGGCGGTGGTAGATAAATTTGCCATATAGCTTGTTTGGATAACCAATCTTCCGCAGTGGACTGTTTCACTTTTGCAGCGTTAGCGAGTTTACTGATTGCTGCTTTACCCCTCCAGTATCCTTTTGGAGAATAATAAATAGATTCCATACTATAAAAACACTAGTGTTTTCAATTATCAGCACCTAACACCAATTTGCCTTTCATAGCTGATTTGACCAACCATGAAGCCAATTTTTCTTTGAAGGATTTATCGGGAATAGCATTTAACGCATGAATTAATTTTACATCCGCGAGATGTCTTTGTTGCAAATTATTACTTTTATATGCAACATCATGAGCATGACATGCCTTATCAATAGCATTTATCGGATACTCACCAGGCCGGGGCTGATTTTGATCATCAAGTCTGATATCTAATCTCGTTCCGGGACCACAGTAAATATATATCCTGGAAGGTGTTTTTCTCCGGGGTATTTTGCCCATGAGGTTTCGGGGAGTTTTCCAAGTTTTGCGGCAATATCACCTCCGAGTTGCTTTTTTTAAAAATCTAAATTTTTTTGTACCACATGTTACACACTTACCAGTAAGCGCTAGTCTATTGTTTTTAGTTGTAATGGTTGTCTGATCGGTTGTATCAGTAAGCTGTTTACATTTAGCACGATATAAATCCATAATTTATATATAGCGTTATGAATATAATTGATTTTTCAGCGACTAAAAGAAGAGAACCGGTGAAACACCACGCAGCGCTTCCGAATTCTGTCCGTGCCATTATAATCGGACCATCTGGATCGGGTAAAACACAATTGCTGCTTAATTTGATAATGCGATTTATGAAGTGGGATAAATTATATTTAGTTGCCCCATCCGTAGATGATCAACGGTGCTATGAAGTGCTAAAAGATTATAATGAAAATGCATCAGAAATTAAAGGTGAAAGTGTAATTGACTTTATTACTGATATTAATGATGCACCATCAGTAGAAGATCTCGATGGAGACATAAACAATCTTGTAGTGTACGATGATGTGATGTTAGATAATCAAAAGAACCCTGCTAGAATATTTTCCCGAGGTAGGCATAAAAACACTGATGTGATATATGTCACTCAACGATACACTCAAATTCCAAAAGTGATTCGCGATAACTGCAATATTCTTGCTGTATTCAGTGGCGTTGATACACATACGCTACGAAATATTTGGCAGACATGGTGTTCCGATATGGACTTCAATGGATTTAAAAATTAATTTAGTCATGCTCAGTCAGTTCCATATGGATTTATAACAATAAATTTACACGACCCTCGGTCACGATATCGTATTGGACTTGATCAAATATTTGGTTAAATCGTTTGTATTAATCAGCAGCAGTGAGGGCGAGATGACAACATATTTGCGACGTAGATGGCAGCAATTTGAGGGTGGATAAGACAATATATTTACGACAAAATCGCTAAGGCTCCATTTTACAAATGGGGTCTTTATATTTTTTTTTGGTTAAAATATGAGATTTCGTAGGAAGGCTCCATTTGGCATTCTGAGGCTTTAATCGATTTTGTCGCAAAATTTTGTAGGGTTCGCCCTCCCTGCTGCTAAATGTTCTGAGGGATTGCAACAGTCTTTCAGTTGCATAAAACTGACAAGCCCAAGAAAGTTGCCTTTAGCGAACAAAAATAACACATACAATAAAAAATGTAATATTTTTATGAGGTTAAGAAAATACTGTACATTTATTAACATTTTGCACTCTTGAACAAAGATATAACAAATAGAAATTAAAATTTACTTGTAGTAACCGATTATAATCGATTATCGGCAAGTTGTGTTGAACCGATGATCAATTATGAACTTCCAACCGATTCCCATCACTAGTAGAGGCGCAGCAAGCGTATCAAGGCCATTGATTTATTTACTACTTACACCTGCCATCCCAGTGGGTCTGACCAATCTCAGAAAACACAGAGGAGCGCCGCATTTTACTTCATAAACCTTAATGGCAGCTGAGGTGATGGGTCGTAGGCAACCATTGGAAGGCGTTTAAATGGCACAAAATGGTAGTACTAGTGTTTCTCTTAACGCCTCCGAACGCTTTACATCCAGCTTTGCTTTTATGTTAGTCACGGGAGACACAATAAAAGCGCGATGGCCTCACATCGACGCAAATATTTTGCTTTAATAACGACGTGAGACTTGTCATCTGGCCTGTACTTGAGCAGCAATTGGAACTCGCATAACCTAAAACAACACCCATAGTAGTACACCACGGAAGAGCGATCAGTCATTGAGAAAGTCAGGTCATTTGTGTCTGCCTATCCTGATATTCACACTTCAATGCTTCCTGTCGATCCTGACCATCTCATGCCGGCGGTGTCTGCCAAGTCTGGCTATCCCGCGTTAGTAGACGATTAAGAAGTATTATGTGAACTCGCGTACGAAATGCCTGACATTGACATGGAATACAAACCCTTGGTGGGAGAAGATCTACACCCACATGAGGTAGAAATGATCCGGTTCACATCAAAAATGGAATGAAACTACAGGGCAGATATACACTGAGAACTAGTATTACCCAGATCACTCTAAACCAGCCAGCGGTCAACTTGTAGGCTAAAAAAACATGTAGCAGTCATGACAATACGTAGTTGAAACTTCGGTATAAATATGACCTATGTGGTGTCAGCGGAAATCTAGGAAACGACATAAACAGCTGAAACCATCGGAACGACTGAAACAGTACAAGAACAGAGCATGAAGCCGATCCTAAGCGCACAGCAACAATGTAATTCATTGTGTCCACCTAAATGTCTCTTTTTGCGGCACAAAAATATCTTGGCTCAAACAACAACACACAAATGGTAAAACACACAAATGGTAAAACATTGTTATCGTACGCTCATTCTTGATTTATATTGCCTCCTTTAGGCACGATAGAAACAGCTGAAACCATCGAAAAGATTGAAACAGTACAAGAACAGAGAGTGAAGCCTATCCTAAGCGCAATGCAACAATGTAATTCATTGTGTCCGCCTAAATGTCTCTTTTTGCGGCACAAACATATCTTGGCTCAAACAACAACACACAAATGGTAAAACATTGTTATCGTACGCTCATTCCTGATTTATATCGCCTAATTTAGGCACATTTATTCTACTACGGTCATCGCCCTTTACCAGTACTGTCCTTTTCGCAGTAGCAGATTATGGACAAACCATATATGGCAAATACAGCATCTACAGCAACTTCTGTTACCAGAAGTGTTAAAGTTGTTAGGGGCACCAGCGCTTCCACCAAAAAGCATCCAACACATATTTAGCTTCTCATACTAAATATGGTACAATTCGAAACGATTACAAATGTAACTTGTCTTTAATTAGTGGTATTATCTTCACATTCAATCATTAACCTTCTTGTAAATCTTTATTTTGCACAGTGATTGCAACAGACATTAAACAACCTGTAATTTCAACATACAATTTTCAACGCAATCTATTTCTTTTTTCTATAATGAGTCAGCCACGTTACAATGCATACCCAATCAATTCTGAACACTTTATGGATCACTTTAGATATATGTGACTAGATCATTCGGATGATGCCATAAGATGTGCAGCACGTTTCTTCCTTATACCTCGATGTTCTGTGTTGAAATGAGTCAGAATTGCAATCTTTCACGGCACGCTTGTGACTGTTCTTATCATACGTGATATCAATTGTCGAATTAGAATTGAGTTTGATTATCAAAACGTAAGACGTTTTAATCTTGTCTTTAAAATCAAAATAGCTACAACTAGATTTTACTAGTAATATTTTAGCACCTTTAACTGTCCTGGCAAGTAAAAATGCAGGCAAAAGGTTAAGACTGATATCAACGTCAGCTTTAGTTTAGTAACTAGCTTTGACACTTGGCAACGTTCGTTTATCTCTTGATAGGCATTACTTTATTTAAAGCAGATGTTATGGCATAACCAGGTACATGTAGCCAAGCGGCCAAATGTTGGCGCAAGATACATCATTTGCCACTACAGTAATCATAATGGCTTGCGAGAGGAAGCTACCAATATTTTAAATAAAAACGATGATACGATATTTTCGCAAACCCGCACTTAGGACGGATAATATTTTGTGGGGTTTCTGTACTTGAGAGCTTTATCTATGATTGGGGTCGCTCGGTGGAGAGATTTTCGATCCTCTCCATAACATAGAAAGGGTTATGTTGCCTTCTTGGGGCGTGCGCCGATGACCTGGTATGATACCCACCTCCAATGCTAATTGATATACCCGAGTACAGTAATTTGGGTCACATAACGTTTTTTTAACTGTACCAACATTTTAGCGATTATCAAATATTGTATAATGCTTACATGACCTTGGCTGTGTAACAAACTTGGACATTTTGAGATACTCACTGCATAAAAGACGCCAGCTCGGTTTTGCTGCATGCGCTCCAGTTGGTGCTTTTGCTTCCCATGATGCCATCATTAGGTGAGGGACAACCGTTGATATTGTCATGGGTAAGGCCAAGTCTGGAAATACGGGTAAAAGATGTTAGAATTTGAATTTTTATGATACTGGTTCATTTATTATTGCTAGAACAACAACTACAACTAATACTACCACTACTACTGCTACTGATAGTAGTTTTTACAATAATATTAGAAATAGCAACAGTAGTGTGAGAGTTGATGTTGTTGCTGTTGTTGTAGGGTAAAACACCCTTTTCAGCACAAGGCTATAAATGGCGGTCAATATAAATGGTGGAGGAAGTACCCGGGAGAAATCCCGGAAAGAACCACAGACACACGAAAAGCTACTGGCAAGCTTTTTCACGTATCCACACAGAGGTGAGATGGCAGTGATCAGTAACGGTAAGTGCTTTAGACCACTCAGCTACTCGGGGCCTCTTAGTGTGATAGTAGTTTATCTTGTACTTTTTATATGCTATAACCAATCTTGAACTATAACCGCATATCCCATTTGTGCTCAATAATAAACATTATATTATCTAGTGGATTACATTCCATTATAAAAACAAATAAGATCTAGTTTGCAACAAATATATAATTACTAATTATTGACATATATTATTTATATATCATTTCCAATTATTACTTTCTACTTACATCATTGTGTTTACGATTATCAACTTTATTATCCTAATATTTAATATTAGTATTATTCTATTATTATTTTACAATGTTCGAAATGTAATCGTTGTAAATGTTTATTCGCATTCCTATTCTGTGTTTCAACTTGAAGTTTTGCACAAAGAAATCCTACATAAAAATCTATTCCCTCCTGCCCAATATACATACACACTACAAGTATAAACTCCCAGCCATCCCCTAACGCAAGTAGACTGTAATATCGAAGGATATGGTCTCTGATGGGAACTTTAAATTACATTGTACATTTAAGACGATATAGATATAACATTAATTGTAGGTATTGTCCTTTAGTTTTAAGCTTTTGCGCACTGATTAATTTGACTGTACTAATTGTAATGCCATCCCCATACCCCGGAGAAGGGCAAGCCATGGGTTGCAGGGCGCCCTGTCTGCCTGCTAACTCTACTTTGTATGCCTGTTCTTGTCCTTCAGCTGTCTGTGCGACTACTCCTGCCTACCTGTTTTCACCATACTACGTTTTGTAAGAGATATGCCTATATATATATATATATATATATATATATATATATATATATATATATATATATATATATATATATATATATATATATAAATATTATTGTTATGATGATGAATAGTATTTTAGTATCTATGGCGTTACGTAACGACTTTATTGTTATTTTAGAATATAAAGACGTCATCCGTTTCTTTCAAAACATTTTGTGTCTGAAGAAGAATGTATTGAATGCGAAACTAAGAGAGAGAGAGAGAGAGAGAGAGAGAGAGAGAGAGAGAGAGAGAGAGAGAGAGAGAGAGAGAGAGAGAGAGAGAGAGAGAGTCTTAAATGGGTAATGATTTAATATTGAATTTATGAAACCAGTTTAATAATGTCCAGCTCTTGCTTGCGAAGGCTTGCAAAAGCTGGACATTATTCAAAGAGTTTCATAAATTTTATATTAAATCGTTAGCCATTTGAGATTCTTTTATCACAGTTTTTATTTTAGTGGAAATTGTTTAGATAGATAGAAGAGCGAATAATATCTTTCATTCTGTTAGGTGACCTTTTATTTGTTGTGCATAAAAAATAGACCCCAACAAGGCTGAACTGGTAAAAGTAGATTGAACTATAAATGGAAGTAAAGCTTTCATCCGAAGAAATCAAACATTTTATAACAAAATAATCTTTTATCAAAAGAGAATGATGAATGCGATGTCATGCTGCTTCATTGTTTGATACGGTACATAGTACATCATGCTGACAGTAGATTACACGTGTACACTAAATGTGTCTTTAAGAACTAAACGTTACATTGTTGCGATTTTCATCTGAAATAAAATTACAGGATGCAAAGTTCCCACATTTGCTGCAACGCTTTTGTTACTTAATATTTGCAGTGTTTGATTTGAAAAATACAATGAACAGAAGTCGTCAAAATTTTTTTTTTCATGTCGGATTTACATCCCATATATGCTAATAGAAGATGCTGTGGTTGAATAAAGATCTGTCTCTTAGGAGACCCATTCATGTCCAGATTATTCTGTGAACATAGGTGAGTTTGTTAACTTCTTTAAGTTAGAATTTAAATCACACTTGTATATACGGTGGATTCTATATTTATATTACTGATATACGCACCCCACCCTTGCCACCGCTATCTTTTAGTTTTATTGTCGATCTTGTCTTGTAGTTTAATGCCATTTTCCTTATGATGATATTGTTAAACATGACATAATGAACCCCTATGGGGTAACATATCAATGTTGAGACAGCCGATATAATATTATTTTCAATTTCCATTTGAGAGTCGAGAGTCGAGTTAAAAAATGGCCGCCAAAAATGTTCCTTTCAAATGAAAACATTCCAGAAGGCGGGTTTAAAAACGTTTAACCACGATTTTATCCAATCAGTAAAGAAAATACCCCACAATAATTTCATGGGCTTATTAGGACCAATTAAAATAACATAAAGTGATATTTTAACGGTGGTAATATCAAAAATATGAAACTGCACAAACTATAGGAAAACCATATCTGCTATCTCCTCCGACCCCATATACATACACACTACAAGTATAAACTCCCAGCCATCCCCTAACGAAAGTAGACTGTAATATCGAAGGATATGGCCTCTGATGGGAACTTTAAATTACATTGTGACAGTCAGATGTTTTAATTGTATATTTTCTTTATTTTGTGTTTTGTAAAGAGTTTTACTCTTTTCCCACTTGTCAAACGATTCTTGTTACAATGAGCTAATGTTTTTTCCAGATAATGTTGTGCATTGCTGGGACGCTGTAGGCAACGGTTCTAAAACGTAAAAGTTCGTTGTGATTGTTATTCACCTCAGAGTCCGCTTTTTCATTAATCAGAAAGTTGAAGTAGGATGTCCCATCATTACCAATTAAACTGTTTTGTTTTCATTCTCTAACAGGAATTTAACATTATGTTTGTGTCACAACAGATATTTAAAAAAATTAACAGTACGTTTTTAGGAGCATTGCATCAACTTTAATATACAAATGTTGACAAACCACACAAAAGCCCTATGGCAACATAACAGTTTGATCATGTTACAAATAGACTGAAATTCATTAATTTTTTTATCGTATGTTCAGCATTGATACATTACAAGTTAAAAATTTGATGTGATTTTTTTTGTGTGGCATGATTCAATGTTATTGTTACTGAGAGATAATTACAATATCAAGCACAGCAACTCTCACTCTCTCTCTCTCTCACACACACACACACACACACACACACACACACACACCCTACACTCCTGAGCCTTTTTAATATTTTTCTTTCTTTTCGTCAAATGATTTGCAGTGAGTGAGATATCACGAATATAACCTGTTTTCATCTTTTAATTACATGGATCCAAACACTTTTAAGCTTCAACATTAAAATTAAAATGCAGCAAGGATAAACACATATGTTTATGTGTCTGTTCACTTAGCAAGGAAAAACAATGAATGGAAAATTTATGTTTTGTTCATATTTTATCGATTAAGCTTTCGTTTTTTTAAGTCAATAGGGGGCACAGGCACACATGATGGTGTGAAAAACTCTATAGATTAAAACGGAAAGTCATTTCCAACAATATAGGAAGGTTTGTTTTGGTAACGTTATTCCAATACAGTCCATGACCTTTTGATTTTTGTCCATTTGATGGAGTGTTTGCTGCATTACAGGTGAGAATATAAAAACAATTTACAAATTAGTACAAAGCTTAAATATGTGTGCGGACATTATGGTGTTTATTTTCTTTATTATCTAAGCTTTGGAGTCTCTTTAGTCCAGATACTGGTTTATTTTGGATTTTATGTCGCTGGCAACATTGAAAAGCAGAATGGAAGTTTAGTGTTCATTATGGTTATTTCTTTTCTTCATCGTTAAATCAGTAAGTGGCAATGCGAAACCGTGATGGACCATTGAAACCCTTACCTAGCAAACACGGTCAACCATGTATGTTCACTGAGAATTATTTGTATTGTAATTTACATGGTTTATTTGTTTATTTTACAACAGTGAGACGTAGATATATCACACACGAAAAGCAAATCCTCTAAACATCAGTCTTCTTTATATGCTGTAATTATTCCCCCATATCTCTCTCTCTCTCTCTCTCTCTCTCTCTCTCTCTCTCTCTCTCTCTCTCTCTCTCTCTCTCTCTCATAAAAAAAACATAATATGCTGGCTCATGTAAACATTCCATTAAGCATTTGACTTGAAACCAGCACTAGATAAAATGATTAAATGCTTAAAAGACGACACATTGTAATGAATTTAGTGTGGTCGTTTGTCTGTAATTAGGACTTAAACATTTCCAAAAGAGTCCTTAAGTGTCCTCCATCTTGTTAGAAAATCATACAGTGATGTACCTTCCGAAACGCAAGATAAATTATATATTGGTCCAAACACCGTAAGATTCCAACCAGGCTTCACAGCGTCCCTAACGTAATGTTAAATTGACCAAACGTAATGGCAGTTCCCTTTAGAGTGTATGCATTCCCAAGCGTAATGAAAACCCCTGTAAAGTATACGCCATCACAAGCGTAAGGTAAACCCCTGTAGAGTATACGCCATCACAAGCGTAATGTAAACCCCTGTAGAGTTTATCTCATCCCAAGCGTAATATAAAAATTTCCATCGGACTCTGTTGTTCCATATTTGACGTTCAATTCGCAATAAACCCTTTATTGGCCCTAAGCGTAACGTTAAATTTATACTATAGTTTATATTATCCCATATAACTACAAAAATGCAAATGCAAGTACTTACGTGTGTCCCAGTTCATGGGCTGAGATGTAATAGAATGTAAAGGTCCGTATTGAACTCACTGCACAACGCAGGGATGGATTACACGAACCACGCACATACGCCATGCCTGATGTCGTTGTACCTGTTTGCCTACAATAAGGAAAATAAAATAATTTGGGCCAGATGAAATGAAATATCACTTCACTTAATAAATTGGTTGTGTATATACAACAGTGTAATAAGGGTCTCTTTACCCAAAAGAATTCAACCCTGGCGTGAATCTTGCTAGGAGTCATTTGCTTTCCCCTGAATTCCGAGGACTCCTCGGCTGCAACCGTTGTTTACTGAAATTCCAAAGCGCCCACAATAACAATAATTTTCCTCTAATCAATGCATGACCATACATCTCATAATGCACAATTGTTTGGCACCTCAAAACGTCATGGTTTCTCCTTCATAAATTTACGTAAGTTAGCGCCAATACTTCGCGCATTGAAAATATAAATACAACTAAAAAAAAACAAATATAGGTAACTATTGTCCATACTCTATCCTAGGTCTGTAAAATCATGATTTTGACCTGATTTCTCCTAACATTTGGGGCTCCGAGTGGCCGAGTGGTCTAAAGCGCTGTCCGTTACGGATCACTGCCATCTCACCTCTGTCTGCGTGGGTTCAAGTCTAGGATTCGGCGAATGTGGATATGTGAGAAAGCTTGCCAGTAGCTTCTCGTGGGTCGGTGGTTCTTTCCGGTGATTTCCCGGGTTTTTTTCTCCACCATTAATACTGGCCAACATGAATAGCCTATCATGTGCTGAAAAATGGCGTTAAGTCCAACAAAAACAACAACAATCTCCTAACATTTTCCACCACAGTTAACATCGTAGCAACAATAAAGGCATTTCGAGATAATGAAACAATCCCTTGCCAATTATTCCACTGTACGAATTATCAGCCCATATCACAAATACATTATCTGGAGATTCACAATCAATCAACACAAATCGATTTTAAGAACTAGTTGGCATCACGTCAACTATGCGGTTCTGATCTGAACTCACTACGAAACAAAACCACCATCATAAAACCTCATCAGCACTGCACTCCATGACGTTTGCCCTTAGCAACTGGTTAATTACTCAGTTTGATGAATATTTCTCCAATATCTACTTCCCATAAAAAAAAGTAAACTCATAAATCTAATAAATCCCTAAAATGGAGAGGTATTCACAAATGGCGCTTACCCCAAAATTAACAAACTAGGTTATGAAGGTCTTTTCTACGCTCACTGCTCACCGCTGGAACGGTTTACAAGAACCGCCCACATATGTCATTCCTGTTGTCTCAGTATCCGTTGGCCAATACTGAAGAATATAATTTATGCGAGATGAAGGAGAATAATATTTAAATTACAAAGAGTAATGATTTAAAATAAACGACACTGTCTTAAAAGTATATTTGCTATATATTCTTTTCGTAAAATTTTTACAGACTGGTTCAGTTTGATCAAACGTAAACATCAATCTATAAAACGAAACAGTGATGAAATGACATGCTATTGTTGCAAGTAATTGTTCTAAGGTGTGTCGATCGTTTTTGAGTCTGACAAGTTGTATTATATGGGTCACGTTTTCGCACACCATGGAACTTTAAAAACAAATGAATTTACTTCTGATTTTTTTGGATGAAGCTCGCTACGAACTGACGATCAAACTAAAACCTAAAAGATAATATTTCTTAATGCGTAAGTTTGTTTAAAAACTACGAAATATGTTGATTTTGATTAAATCTGTACTGTTGTTACAAGCATTAATGCCCATTCCTTAATATCGTGTTTATGTTTTGTTATCATATATAAAGTGGATACATGCTATTATAATACGTTTCGTTGTCTTTCTCGGCAAGAATGTCTGAGATAGTGTACAAACATTTTAATCGACTTAAATCAGATCAAACTTTTTCCATTCATATATGAGTTTTGTTACCATGTGAATATTCATGCATTATCTTAAGTCTGGCTTTGCTTAGTAACTTCTAACAGGTAGATATCCCAGTAAAGCTTGGTAGATATCCGAGTGAAGCTTGGTAGATATCCGAGTGAAGCTTGGTAGATATCTGAGTAAAGCTTGGTAGTTATCCGAGTAAAGCTTGGTAGATATCCGAGTGAAGCTTGGTAGATATCCGAGTGAAGCTTGGTAGATATCCGAGTAAAGCTTGGTAGATATCCGAGTGAAGCTTGGTAGATATCCGAGTGAAGCTTGGTAGATATCCGAGTAAAGCTTGGTAGATATCCGAGTGAAGCTTGGTAGATATCCGAGTGAAACCTCTCAAGCTCTTGTAGGGTTTCCATCCCTCGGACATGGCCATGAGCACGGGCATGGCGAATTGAAAACGGTCATTTGCTATTAGTATCTATTTTAGTTTTGCAGAAATTAATTTATTTTACGTAAATTATACTAATATTTTCAAAAACTTTTAGGATTGAGGCATATCTGGTTACTTTTGGGGTCTTGGAACGGAAACCATGGAGGAAATAATAATTTTTGGATGGGTGACCACATACACATTAACGTATGAAACCGAGTTCGAACCTAAAACTACGGAGGCATACAGCAAGTGTGTTTACATTGCGCTCTTTCAGCCTTAAATCAATATCCATTTTCATCCCAATTACTATAAACATCTTTTTCCAATAAATTATTTTATCTGTTTTTTTTATAAATAAGGATAATAATTCTATTATTGAAATGCTTTTTTCTTCATAGTAATTGTGACCGAGTCATCAAAATCTTCTTTCCTTATATATCAATAACGTTTTTAAGGATAGAACCTATAATCACGACGCTAGCAACAACACCACCACCACCATCAACAACAACAAAAACAAACACAACATTCCATAGTTTGAAATTAGATCTAACATAAAGAGAAAGCATAGAAAAATGATACGTTAAGAATAACAGACGTATCCACAAAAAGGACAATAAGGACAACTACGTACCCTGTATGAAGGTGGACATGGTCATAGGCTAATTCATTTTTCGTACCATTGCAGATGGAACCTAAGGTGACTGATAGGCTTGTTGACGAGACATACCAGCTCTGAAAGCAAGTAATGAAACAATTGATATTCCTTTTAGTGATATTGGGAATTGTCTTTTACAAAAGACAGTATCACTTATATTATTGTAAATAGCATTGAGAACTTGCTTTGCCATTCAATAAACTTTCGATAAAGTGTTTAAATTAAGCTGTACATAGTTATAATTTAATGCTAACCCTTTCTGATTCAATATTGGTCGACAATTATAATCTTCAGGTTAATATCAATAATCAAGAAGAGAACACATATTTGATTCGTTTGGACCTCGTAGTTTCTGTACTTTATTACATTCTATCTATATTTATTTCCATGTGCATATGTATGTATGTATGTATGTATGTATGTATGTATGTATGTATGTATGTATGTATGTATGTATGTATGTATGTATGTATGTATGTATGTATGTATGTATGTATGTATGTATGTATGTATGTATGTATGTATGTATGTATGTATGTATGTAAAATGCATCCTTAAATTTAAATTTAACTGTTTTAATACATAAAGTTAACATTTTGGTCAGTGGTTCTTAACCTTGGACCCAAAATATGTTTGTGTTGTTAGCCTTCCGTCTTGTCTAACGCTAAAACACACATTGGTAGGAAATTTCATACAATACAAGTTTATCTCAGCGACCCACCGAAAACAGCATTACGATCCAATTTTGGTCTGTGACTCATGAGTTAAGAACCACTGATTTAGATAACGATGTATATCAGTTATCTTGTTTATCTCATTTAGCTATCAACGAAACATTCTCATAAACACATACATATCTCAATTGCAACCTCTAAAGAGTACTAATATACGATCAAGAGATCTTCTTTCGTCATACTTGTTGCTATTCTCAAAATTTTAAAGAGCCACAACAGTGTATCTACATTTATTCAGTTTATTTCTTAATGAATGAGAATATATATTACAAACACGAATGTAAAATATTATATTGGAAATTTTTCAATAATAACTGCGTGGGAACCTAAAGAATATCGCGTTTGCATCTGTCAATGTTAATAACCGAATGCAACCGCCTTCCACTTCCGGTATTTAGTGTAAACAAAGCATGACGTCACATTATGAACACTAATTGTAAACAAAGGCCGAGGTGGTATCGTCATATCATGGAAAAGTCTTCAGAAACTCAACATGAAAGCTGCGATTCTGAAGGAAGTAAATTGTCACTATCCTGTGCGTCTTCGCCATTCAAAGATTCGGAGGTACTAAGCTTAGAAGATTATGATAATGGTGTAGAAGCGACTGCTGGCTCCCAAATTAATCATTACTAGTTTGAACCCTATATTTCCAATACCGACGAATCCGAAATTGCAGATGATGATGAAGAAAAAAGACAAGATAGATTGACAGACAATTAATGGTAATTGTTTTCTGAATATGTCTGCGGTCTTAAGTTACGTTAGATATATGTATCCGACGATATTTTTTAATATAGTTTTCAACAGTTTCATGTTCGTTTACAATTTTTTTTCTCACCTGTAATAAAGGCTGTAAAAATGTATTGCATTTCATGGGTAGAGACGTATTTATACATTCATAAGGAAAATGTACATCGGCTCACAGTCGTAAGTTTCGAAAACCTGTCAACAAATTGATACAATAAAACTTTTGATTCCTAGGAGAGGGGGCACAACATTACTCTCATGACATTAAATGTGAATTCATATTCTGTACACTGTATTATAAGTTAAAATTTCAAATTTCTCATATGTATACATATAGTTGAGTTTTGTAAACTATGAAATAAACCTTTATTTCCTCTGGTAGGCATCAACTTGAAGCTTTTATTTTTATTCAGATCAAATTCAATTTTACATTGTTGTACTAAATGTTTTACCTGTTCCTGACTTTAGTTAGTTTGTCTCATTGTAATGTGTGTTATTAATGTCTTCATAAATAAATTTGACAAGCACAGCACTTTGCATTAAAAAATAAAACTCTATTTTAGGTGTAATTGTGTACATTGTTTGGTAATGCCCACTTCAAGAGAATGTGTATGTTGTTTAGACGTAGAGAAGGTCACAAGTGTCCGCAATGAATACCAGGGGATACAATATATAACAGACCATCCGGGGTTCAGACCAGTTTGTTTAGACATCCATGTTTTAAAAATTGCATACTATCAGTATAGACAACAATTTGGAGAACATCCAGAACAAGGAAATGAATAAGTAAAATGTCTAAGTAATTTTTCATGTAGTTTTATTGTCATAAATTTTGTTTACATGATCTATGCATCACAGTCTAGTATTGAGTTTATTAATACAGCCTACCCTGTCTAACACTGTCTAACATTTATACCACAGTGATACTGACAAATCATGCTAAATTAACAACACATATACATATACAAATTTTTTTTATTTCATTTGTCATGTTTGAAAATAAACTGGTTTTATATATATATATAGATATATATATATATATATATATATATATATATATATATATATATATATATATATATATATATATATATATATATGTATGTGTGTGTGTCTGTGTGTGTGTGCAGATTATATTAGGAATCAGTTAATTTTATTGATTTCATACAAAATAACGATAAATCACACTGGGCCACTACTAACACTATCCACTAAACTTTTGATTTCTTTATTTGATCTAATGCATAACGAATATTTTAATTCATCTTAATTTTCAAATTATTATTTCAACATACCTAACCCCGCTGCCCTTGCTTGTACCACCACGATTCCTCTTGGCATGATTATGATGATAAAACTTTTCAAACAAACTAATAACAAACTCAACACGTTCTTCGTTTATGTTTTGATAGAAACGGATGTTAAGATGTGTTCATAATGTGACGTCAGACGATCTTCACACTCCGGAAATTACCGAGCGATTCAATCGGTCAGATGTGCATTAATTTCGAAAACCCACCTGAGCGTATTTCTCAGTTATTACGGCGAATTGTTTTCATCGGGAATTTTTATACCGCTTCCAGATTTTATTTTCTGTTCAAATAATATTCTATTTTATTAACGTTATCTGCACTGTTGTGGCACTTTAACAAAAATCATAGTGAAGTAGTACTGTGACCTTGCGACCTGTCGATAAACACACCTGTTGAAATTATTATTGGTGATAAAGGACATTATTTAAAAGAGATGACCCCAAACAGAGTTACATACATTGTGTACCAAACAGGATTGTGTACAACGATATCAGTGATATCAACGTCTGATTCATGTTGAAGTTGTTAAAGTACTGGTGTTTTATCATCCTAATTATTTGAAGGACCCAGGCCTGCATTTTTCACATTACGAAGTATATATATATATATATATATATATATATATATATATATATATATATATATATATATATATATATATATATATATATATATATATATATCGACCTCCTATGTCTATACAATCATTTATTTTTACACTATATTTCTATTATCACAGGGATATAATAACATGTACTACAATAAAATTAGATTCACATTTATATAAAATAAAATTATGCATATATCTATAAATTAATTAATCGAAATAAACAGACTTGTAAATTGCACACTTGTAACTCAGTAGATTTCGGGATTTACCGATTCCGTTTTCAAAGGCCCAAAAGATTTCACTATTACACAAACAAATATCAGGCGAAATAAAATCATATATACTACACAGAAACTATATGATGTATAATGTATATATGTACGTGCATGATATACAACAATTAGTAAGTAAAAACAAAACGTCTTTTGTGGCTTGGTGTCCTTGAGATTGAACTGAACTGAATTTTAATTATACTGGCGTGCGAACTATTTTGCATGTGCAAGTGGTTAATGTCCGCATTGCAGACTACTAAATGATCTTGGGGGAAGGAAAACGTGCCACATCCCGAAGGCTTTATTGCCCTCAAAGAGGGCTTTTAAATGAGCCCAAGATGTTTCTTAGTTCTAGTTGGTGCAGCCATTTCACCAGCTAGGGGCTGTTGATTGAGAGGGAATGGATCCAAAACACACTCAAGCATGATCAGTACAACAGCATTACCACCAGGTGTCAACCAAGCCTTAAGAGCCGTCCACTGCCATTGATTAGCAGCAAAGACGTCTCATTCGGGCACATGGTATGTGGACGGGTGGCAATCGTTCCACTGTCAATGTACGGGTGGCCTAGCAAGTGGGAAAGGGCGGTAACAATTTATAATCCAGTCCAGTTGTACTAATGGACATATCCTTATACCAATAATGTGCAAGCCACCTGTGTAATTAGCCAAATTCATTCTGTTTGTTAAATTTTCCTACTACCTAACAACCGTAGTGTACATTTAATAAGTCTCTAACAATTTTAAGCACTAATATATCTTAGCGACATAGGAGAGTTAAGTCAATATTAGTCAATTGGTTTCAATTTTGAGCAGTTGTCCATTATGGTCAAATTAGAACAGGATTGTTATAATTGGGATTAGTAGCCAAAAAGGAGTCCCTTTGGATAAAAAGCAAATTAGGTAGCCCTAAAATGGGTTGTTATGTCTCTGCATGCTTGAAGGTCAACCGGCAGGCGTCTTCAATGCTGATTTCTTCCACTGTCCGGGTTTACTTATACCAACGAGCCGGGAATGCCTCTCGTCGGTATAGGGAAACCAAAATCTCATGGAATGTGTACACCAAAGCGTGGCGAAGTGCCAGGTTCTTTTATGTTACTTGGTGCATGATCAGTTTTCTTTTTCTCTCTCATTCCGCAGATTTCACCGTATACTCTCCCTCAGAGATGTGTGTGTGTGTGTGTGTGTGTGTGAGAGAGAGAGAGAGAGAGAGAGAGAGAGAGAGAGAGAGAGAGAGAGAGAGAGAGAGAGAGAGAGAGAGAGAGAGAGAGAGAATATTGGTGAAATTGCATCCCATGATAAATTTATTTTGAAGATTAGAAGACAATTATTTATATTTGTTATCATTATTTTATTACATCGCTAACGATTAAGTTGTGGAAAATCATTTCAAATTTAGAGATTATAGAAGCGATGGCCAACAAATGTCTAATATTGTTGAATCAATATTTATCTATGCGTATAAATGCGCCAAGGCAAATTACAGTTTGATATACAATTGGTACTGGTATATCAAGTAGCTTCATATACAACATTTTTAAAGCCGTGTGTGTGGTTTTGTGTGTGTGTGTGTGTTTGTGTGTGTGTGTAAACACAAGAGACATATAATTAGAGTTCATTTAATAATTAGTCCAACTTACGGGATTTTTCTTGTAGAACACAATATTCTTAATGAGTATAGTGACGTTGTAACCAAGCTGTTCGTGTTTGCTATACTCGGCTTGTACCTAGTGAAAATTCGAAAGGAATGGCGAATAAATATCCCTGATGAAAGTAGCGTAAATATTTAACTGCGAATATTTTCTTCTCTGTTATTCTCCAGCAGACTTCTCGTACCCGCAATCGGCTAGTGACTTAATTGGTATAACCCCCAATGTGTAAGTTTGTGATGAATCTTCGTACTGGATTTATTCAATTTTTAAAAATAGTATGCTTTATCACTGTAATCATTATTTATTTATTATTTATTCACAAGAGACATAAGCCAATAACATTACGTTCTTGAAGACTGTTACCAAAAGAACAACAGATAAACTTCAAAGCTCAGTAAATTTTCTACAAATTGGATGATATGAGGATGCATTCAGTATGACAGATGGACAAAGTGCAGGTGGAATGTATCAACTTATCCACAAACTTGATAATAAATTGTGGGGAAAACAAAATTATACTTCACACAACTTTTTAATACACAAGAATTTATTACCAAAGCTAAAATGTTAACATTCCCATTCGTCAAATACAGCTGTGAAGTCGTGTTTTGTTTAAAACCTATGAGGTATATGCCTCATACATGAAATAATATGTATTATTTTATTATCACCAATCTATATACCTGACAAAACAAAACTGTAATGTAATTCAAGTCATTCAATTCAATCACCTGTAAATGAAAACTATATTATAAATTACTCTATCTTTAACTATATCCAAGAACAAAACTGAAAAGTTAATTATCCCTTTACATTGCATATCCTGCTTTACCTTAAAACCAATAGAAACATTCGTATACCTGAAGCAACCTAACTGGTCCAAATAGCTGTTGTAACTTCTTTGCACTACACATGCATTTAAATACAAGGCTTTCATGATGAGATGCGATAATGAAAATTACCCCATGCTATGTTAAAATAAGGTAACTTACCATACTCGATGGAAAGATTACGTAAATGGCCCTATTCAAAGAAAAGAGAACGTATATTACCTCATTTCATTTTAAGATATCGTAAAATATCCCAATCCATGTAGAGATAACAAAACTTACCCAATTCCATGTAATAATAACAAAAATTACCCCATTCCATGTAAAGATGACGAAATTACCCCATTCCATTTTATCAAGACCAGCTCAATCTTTTTCTCTGTGGTTGTTGCGTGTAGATCGTTCTCCATATACTCGTACATCTTTTGGTCCACGTATACTGCCGTCTCGACCTCAAACGAGGTGTCACTCGTGTCTCGACGTTTTCTCTTGTAGCTATCGTCGTAACTAAATGTGTTGAAGTCACTGTCTGGATCATACCCTAAAAGTAACATTTGGGTAGAGGAATAGGAAAGTAAAAAAAAAATACGCCACCTCCAGTAAATAGAGCAGAATAAGTCCGACTGATATATGATGTAATCTAACATCTAAGGACATTTGTATTCCTGAAAGTAAATGGCAATTTAACAAAGGTCCTGATCTGAAAGTGATCGCATTCTTTACTGTTGTTTCCCCATTTCCGTCCTTTCAGACTTTTAAACTGATTAAACTTGTGATGGTTCCCCATTTTTGTTGTCACTAGCATTTTTACAAAGAAATGTTGGATGGTTCGTATAGTTTAAGTTTGTATCAGGAAACATGAATACGTTACTCATGTTAACTAAAATCTTCCTCCGATGTATACACGTCGTCCATAGGTTCACGAAACTCCACACTATGTTGCATTTGTTTCACTTCCAAGTTCTTGTTCATTGTTGTTTTGACACACAGAAATATATATATATATATATATATATATATATATATATATATATATATATATATATATATATATATATATATATATATATATATATAAATATATATATATATGAGAGAGAGAGAGAGAGAGAGAGAGAGAGAGAGAGAGAGAGAGAGAGAGAGAATTTTAAATGGGTAGCGATTTAATATTGAAGTTTTGGAACGAGTTGAATAATGTTCAGCTTTTGCTTGCCTTGGCGAGCAAAAGCTTGATATTATTTAACGAGCTTCATAAATTAAATATAACATCATCATCCATTAGAAATTCTTTTTATCACATAGTTTTTCTTCAGTAGAAATTACTTAGACAAACAAAAATGAATAATTTCGTTCATTTCGAATACGCTGTACCTTTCATTTGTTGTGAGAAAAAAAGTAGTCCAAAACAAAATGGAAATAGTAAAAGTATATTATAAATTTTTGCTGACTATAAAACCAAAGAAAAGCGTCCTTCCAAAAAAAAACAGAACATTTTACAAAAGACAAAACAGTTGTCAACGCAAAATGTCCAATTATTTAATACGATGCAGAGAACGGGTTTGAGTTTAGTCAGGTCCTCTGCTTATTATACTTCCTGCGTTGCATTCTCCTACAGCGGAGTGCAACACAGGGTGCATACTAAGCAGAGGACTAGATTAGTTTGAGTTGGCCTATATAACAAATTGCCAGTGTTTACATTGAAATTCCACATCATAACTAAATATTACCTTGTTGCGATCTTTTTGTGAAAAGATTACTGGATGCAGAAATACACATGTTTACTCTAATGTATTTGTAACCAGATATTTACAGCTTTTGATATGGAACTTTGGACTGTACAGAAGACGTGGACAAACCTCTTTTTGAGTCGGACTTGCATCACACATTTACCACGTAAATATACTATGGTTGGGGAAACTGATTTATGTCTACATTTTTCTGTGAACAAAAGTGAGCTTATTTACTTCAGATAGTTAACATTTAAACCATGCTTGTATATAGTATGGATTCCATGCTATAGATAAACCACCCATCTATCCCCACCCACACCCTCGCAATCTTCTGAGCAATACCCGTAGTTTTACTTGTTGTTATTGTTATTGCCTTGGGGTTTTGCCATTTCCCATGTTATGATATTTTATACATGACATAACAAACCTTTGTTGGTAAATTTGCAGTCCTGAAACAGACGAGACCAATTTCCACAATTCCCATTCGCGAATTCGAATGAAAAATTGGCGGCCAAAAATGTTCAGTAAAAATAAAAATTCTTGAAGATGGGGTTAAAAGATTTCCCACGATCGCAGCCAATCAGTAAAGAGAATACTGCACAATAATTTTATGAGCTTATTTGAACCAATTAGAATCACATAAAGTGTTATGTTCACACGTTATATCAAAACTATTAAACTACAAACACTATAATCAGATTGTACTATGTGATATATATATATATATATATATATATATATATATATATATATATATATATATATATATATATATATATATATATATATATATATATATATAAGCAGTAGCAAATCGAATCGAACTAGGAGTTTGCATAAATATTTTTTGACATGTGAGGAAACATGTGTTGAAGATCTCGCCTCTGATATACAAATAAGTTACATGCCTTGTGTTTCGTCTCTTGTCGCAAACAGCCTCAGTGTATCACTAGAATTGTTAAATCACACTAAGTGCGTAAATAATTTGTGACCTCTTCAGTTTCACTAAATATTGCAACCGATGGGAAAATTGTCGTGATTTCGGGTATTGCTTGTTGATAAAGGTAAGTATCTCACACGCTGTCAGATGTTCCTTAAAAGTAGACACAGAGCTTTCAAGATACTTATTAAACAACCTTTTAACATCGTTGAAATCTTTTTGTGCAGACCAGAATGGACAGTACTTACCTTCGAGGAATCGAAATATATTTTGAATAAAAAGCGAGAGACAAAATATTTTTAAAAACTCCGTTTGTAACAAGTTTGCTCCCGATGCTATGTTATTTGTTAGCAGTGTTCACTGTAGAGTCAAAAACTTCCAAATTAGAAACAAAATTTGTAGACCAATTATCCTGATTTAAAATGGTGAGGAAAATCTCATTTATTCAATCGCATGTGCATAAAACAAGCATACCAATTTCCCTCTCCCTACTTCAAATGGGTTTAAATTAATTGTATTTGGAAAAGTCTGTCAAATTAAGTCCAGCAGTCCTAAAATGTGTCTAAAGTAATCGAAATATTACTGTAATGTCTGATCAGGATACCCACTTAAAATATTAATGTAATGCCCCGAAAACCTAACCAAGTTATCTCCTAAAATAATACTGTAATGTACGGAAAACCAAGTTACTTACTTAACACATTACTGGAATATCACGAAGGCCCAATCAAATTAACCATTAACATTATTACTGTAATGTTCTATAAAAAAAAAACTTTTTAAGTTACTCAATTCAAATATTACTTTGATGTCCTACAAACCTAACACAATATCCACTTAGGAAATTCTCCAAGTGTTCAAATTTCATGATTCTAATAAAATAGTTTTTCTTCTATCTCACTAAAACGGATTTAGATTTAGAAGTAGGGATGGAGGGCAGTAGAATATGACCTCCTATTTATATAAATAGATCACAATTGATAAGAATATTTACATAATATCCAAGAAAACCTTAGCAGGTTACCCGCTTAAAATATTACTGTAACATCCGGAAAACCTCAGCAGGTGACCCACTTAAGATATTACTGTAATGTCCAGGAAACATAAGCAGGTTACCCACTTAAGATATTAATGTAATACACTGGAAACCTCAGCAGGTTACCCACTTAAGACATTACTGTAATGTCCAGGAAACCCCAGCAGATTACGCACTTAAGATATTACTATAATGTCCAAGAAACCTCAGCAGGTTACGCATTTAAGATACCACTGTAATGTCCAGGAAACCTCAGCAAGTTACCCACTTAATATATTACTGTAATATCCAGGTAACCTCAGCAGGTTACGCACTTACGATATTACTGTGATGTCCAGGAAACTTCATCAGGTAAACCGCTTAAGAGATTACTGTAATGTCTAGAAAACCTCAGCAGGTTATCCACTTAAGATATTACTGAAATATCCAGGAAACCTCAGCTGGTTACCCATTTAGCATATTTCTGTAATGTCTAGGAAACCTACGCAGTTTCCCCAATCAAGATATTACTGTAATATCTAGGAAACTTCAGCAGGTTACCCACTTAAGATATTACTGAAATATCAAGGAAACCTCAGCAGGTTACCCACTTAGCATATTTCTGTAATGTCTAGGAAACCTACACAGTTTCCCCAATCAATATATTACTGTAATATCAAGGAAACTTCAGCAGGTTACCCACTTAAGATATTACTGAAATATCAAGGAAACCTCAGCAGGTTACCCACATAAGATAATACTGTAATGTCCAGGTAAACCCAGCAGTTTACTCACTTAAGGTATTACTGTAATGTCCAGGAAACCTCAGGAGGTTACTAACTTAAAATACTACTAGAATATCCAGGAAACATCAGCAGGTTACCCACATAAGATATTACTGTAATGTCTAGGAAACCTCAGCAGGTTACCCATTTAATATATTACTATATTGTCTAGGAAACCTCAGCAGGTTACCCATTTAAGATATTACAGTAATGTCCAGGAAACCCCAGCAGGTAATTCAATTTAGATATTGCTGTAATGTCCAGGAATCACCAGCAGGATACTCACTTAAGCTATTGCTGTAATCTCCAGGAAACCACAGCAGGTTACCCACTTAAGATATTACTGTAATGTCCAGGAAACCTCAGCAGGTTACCCACATAAGATAATACTGTAATGTCCAGGTAAACCCAGCAGTTTACTCACTTAAGGTATTACTGTAATGTCCAGGAAACCCCAGCAGGTAATTCAATTTAGATATTGCTGTAATGTCCAGGAAACCCCAGCAGGTAATTCAATTTAGATATTGCTGTAATGTCCAGGAAACCTCAGCAGGTTAGCATTTAAAACATTACTGTATTGTCTAGCAAACCTCAGCAGGTAACCCAATTAAGATATTACTGTATTGTCTGGAGAACCTCAGCAGACTACCCATTTAATATATTACTGTAATGTCTAGGAAACCTAGTCAGGTTACCCACTTAAAATATTGCTTTAATATCCAGGAAAACTCAGCTGATTACTCACTTAAGATATTACTGTAATGTCCAGGAAACATAAGTAGGTTACCCACTTAAGATATGAATGTAAAACAATGGAAAACTCATCAGGTTTCCCACTTAAGATATTACTGTAATATCCAGTAACCGCGGCATGTAGCTCAATTTAGATATTACTGAAATGTTCAGGAAACACCGGCAGGTCATCCACTTAAGTTATTGCTGTAATATCTAGGAAACCTAAGCAGGTTGCTTACTTAAGATATTACTGTAATGTCAGGAAAACTTCGTCAGGTTACCCACTTAAGATATTACTGCAATGTCCAGGAAAACTCAGCGGTGTACTCACTTAAGATATTACTTTATTATCCAGGAAACATCAGCAGGTTACCCACTTAAGTTATTGCTGTCATGTCCAGGAAACCTCAGAAAGTTACTAACTTAAAATACTACTGTAATATCCAAGAAACTATAGCAGGATACTATTTGACACATTACTGTAATGTCTAGGATTCCTCATCAGATTACCCAATAAAGATATTACTGTAATGTTCCGGAAACCTCAACGGGTTACCTACATAAGATATTACTGTAATGTCCAGGAAACCTCAGCAGGTTACTCACTTAAGCTATTACTGTAATATCAAGGAAACATCAGCAGGTTATCCTCTTAAGATTTTACTGCAATGTCATTGAAACCTTAGCAGGTTAACCACTGAAAATATTATTGTAATGTCCAGGACACCTCAGCACGTTACTCACTTAAGATATTACTATAATGTTCAGGAAATCTCAGCAGGTTACACACTTAAGATATTACTGTAATGTCCCGGAAACCTCAATAGGCTACTCACTTAAGATGTTACTGTAATATCCAGGAAACATCAGCAGGTTACCCACTTAAGTTTTTACTGTAATTTTCATGATACCATAGCAGTTTAACCACTTAAGATATTACTGCAATATCCAGCAAAACGCAACAGTTTACTCCCTTAAAATATTACTGTAATGTCCAGGAAATAGCAGGTTAACCACTTAAGATATTACTGTAATAACCAGGAAACATAAGCAGGTTTCCCACTAAAGATAATAATGTAATACACTGGAAACCTCAGCAGGTTAGCCACTTAAGATATTACTGTAATGTCCAGGAAACCCCAGCAGATTACTCACTTAATATATTACTATCATATCCAAGTAACCTCAGCATGGTACTCATTTAATATACCACTGTATTGTCTAGGAAACCTCAGCAAGTTACCCACTTAATATATTGATGTAATATCCAGGAAACCTCAGCAGGTTACGCACTTACGATATTACTGTGATGTCCAGGAAGCTTTATCAGTTAACCCGCTTAAGAGATTACTGTAATGTCCAGGAAACCTCAGCAGATTACTCACTTAAGATATTACTGTAATGTCCAGGAAACCTCAGCAGATTACTCACTTAATATATTACTGTAATGTTTAGGAAACCTCAGCAGGTTACCAACTTAATATATTACTGAAATGTCCAGAAAACCTCAGCAAGTTACCCATTTAGTATATTTCTGTAATGTCTATGAAACCTTAACAGGTTACCCAATCAAGATATTACAGTAATATCCAGCAAATTTCAGCAGGTTACCCACTTAAGATATTACTGTAATGTCTAGGAATCTTCATCAGGTTACCCACTTAAGATATTTTTGAAATATCAAGGAAACATCAGCAGGTTACCCATATAAGATAATACTGTAATGTGCAGGAAAACCCAGCAGGTTACTTACTTAAGATATTACTGTAATGTCAAGAAAACTTCATCAGATTACCCACTTAAGATAGTACTGTAATGTCCAGGAAACGTCAGCGGGTTTCTCACTTAATATATTACTGTAATGTCCAGGAAACATCAGCAGGTTACCCAATTAAGTTATTGCTGTAATGTCCAGGAAACCTCGGAAGGTTACTAACTTAAAATACTACTATAATATCCACGAAACCTCAGCAGGTTACCCACATAAGATAGCACTGTAATGTCCAGGAAACCCCAGCAGGTAACTCAATTTAGATATTACTGTAAGGACTAGGAAAAACCAGCAGGTAACCCACTATAGTTATTGCTGTAATGTCTAGGAAACCGCAGCAGGTTACTTACGTCAGATATTACTGTAATGTCAAGAAAACTTCATAAGGTTACCCACTTAAGATATTACTGTAATGTCCAGGAAACTTTATCGGGTTACTCACTTAAGATATTTCTATAATATCCAGGGAATATCAGCGGGATACCCACATAAGTTATTGCTGTAATGTCCAGGAAACCTCAGAAGGTTACTAACTTAAAATACTACTGTGATATCCATGAAACCTCAGCAGGTTACCATTGGATACATTACTGTAATGTCTAGGATACCTGAGCAGGTTACCCACTTAAGATATTACTGTAATATCCAGGAATCCTCAGCAGGTTTCCTACATAAAATATTATTGTAATGTCCAGGAAACCTCAGCAGGTTACTCACTTAAGATATTACTGTAATGTCCAGGAAACCTCAGCAGGTTACTCACTTAGATATTACTGTAATGTCCAGGAAACCTCAGCAGGTTACACACTTAAGATATTACTGTAATGTCCATGAAACCTCAGCAGGTTACTCACATAAGATATTACTGTAATATCCAGGAAACATCAGCAGGTTACTCACTTAAGATATTACTGTAATGTCCAGAAAATCTCAGCAGGTTGCTCACTTAAGATATTACTGTAATATCCAGGAAACATCAGCAGGTTACCCACTTAAGGTTTTACTCTAATGTAAATGAAACCTTAGCAGGTTAACCACTTAAAATATTAGTGCAATGTCCAGGAACCCTCAGCAGGTTATTTACTTAAGATATAACTGTAATGTCCAAGAAGCCTCAGCACGTTAGACACTTAAAATATTACTGTAATATCCCGGAAATATCAGCAGATTTCCCATTTAAGGTTTTACTGTAATGTTCATGAGACCTTAGCAGGTTATTCACTAAAAATATTACTGTAATGGCATGGAAACATACATCATCAAATTACCCAGTATCAAGTTATCCACTTATGACCGTGACAAAGCATACCTACTTCACTTCTCTAACTATAATACCTTTTGTCTACTATCATGCTAAAACAGATTTAGATGTATGGACGCCAGTAGAATGGTATCTACAATTGACATAGTGGCCTAACAATGGATATGAATCGAGACCTGTTGCATTGGGGTAAATCGGAGGTTCCAGCTGAACTGTGGTTACGTTCCTTCGGGCGACAAGTAAATTGCCAGGAAAATTGCCTAATTCTAACAGATGTCTGGGCAATGTTTCTATGTAGTACTCATGCATCCCGTCATTCATGGTTCCTACCTGTAAGCAAATAATTCACATACGCTTTAAAAGCCTTTAATGAAAAATCTGATTATAAAATGTTCAGCATAAAGTGTATTTATGAGCATGATTGCGGAAATTTTAGAGTTTGCTAAATAATATATGTTTGGATTTGATAACAAAACAATAAAACAACACATGCATGCTTTTCTATATTTTGAACAAAAAGTCATCAGGAATTTTAAATGCTACTTGGGCATCTTTTTCTCGAATGTATATCTTGAATTATATTAGTTTTCGTTTTCATGATTTTTCAAATACCTACCTACCTACCTACCTACCTACCTACCTACCTACCTACCTACCTACCTACCTACCTACCTACCTTCGTACCTACCTACCTACCTACCTACCTACCTACCTACATACATACATACATACATACATACATACATACATACATACATACATACATACGTACATACATACATACATACATACATACATACATACATACATACATACATACATGCGAACGTACTACATACATACATACATACATACATACATACATACATACATACATGCATGCATGCATGCATGCATGCGCACGCACGCACGCACGCACGCACGCACACACACACACACACACATACATACATACATACATACATACATACATACATACATACATACATACATACATACATACATACATACATACATACATACATTTAAATGTGTTCCGACGATTAAGAATGTAAAACTTTTACATCGAAATCAAATCTGTTTCTTGTGCTGCTTTAGTATTTTTTGAATATGTCCCTATTAATGGACACACTAATTGATGCAAAGCTCTCTTTCTTCCTATACTCGATCGCATGCACATGCATACATACAATAGCAAATTATACCAATTCGTCACAGAAAGACATGGATGCGATCCCGGCATGCGATGTCACCACGCCTCGAAGGAAACAGTCCGGATGGTTCCCTGTCCATTTTGTTTCTTCCTCGTCTTCGGAACGTATAACTACCATAGCATCGGGGTCAAGCACTGATTGCACGTGCCACAGTTCAAGCGTGAATTCTTCTCCAAAGGCTTTTAGAGATAACTGTACTGGGGTGTCGGTAGATCCAGATCTCTTTCTACGGCGAAGGTCATGACTTTGAATACTGTGAGACAAAATTTTCAATGATACATTATGTAAATATGATACGTATTGCATATAAATATATGAATACTGAGATACAAAATTATCAATGATACATTATGTAAATATGTGCATTGCAAATTAATATATGAATACTAAGATACAAAATTATCAATGATAAATTATGTAAATATGATTCGTATTGTATATTAATATATGAATATTAAGATACAAAATTATCAATGAGAGATTATGTAAATATGATGCGTATTGCATATAAATATATGAATGCTAAGATACAAAATTATCACTGATAGATTATGCAAATATGATGCGTATTGCATATAAATATATGAATACTAAGATACAAAATTATCACTGATAGATTATGTAAATATGATGCGTATTGCATATAAATATATGAATACTAAGGTACAACAATTATCAATGATACATTATGTAAATATGATGCGTATTGCATATAAATATATGAATACTAAGATACAAAAGTATCACTGACACGAAATGTAGCACGTTGCATATGAAATACACATTTTAACACTACTCATTAAGCACAATTTCATATCGACTTCCTTACACCATGTAAAAATAAACATATCAAATATGGACTGGGGTTGGGATTACTGCATAATTAGCTACATGTATTTCTTATGAGGATATGTTGTGTATTCTATTTTGCATGTGTGTATGGCTACTTTCAAGTTTGTATCATTACAACTGCCAATAGTTCCTCCCAAATTTGATATGTCTTATTGAAATACTGCGCTTTTATATCTTCAAATTTCATGCGCAAATTTTCAATATTATACACGTTACCATTTTACATTGCATTATTCCATTTCACAGCCATGTCGTTGCGTTTTGATATTTTCTTTGTTCACATACTGATCACCATAGCGGTAATAATATATAACATTATAGAAATTACAATGTGTCTCAGTAAAATGTGCGATCGCATGTTATCATAGTGCAAATAGGAATATTTGAATTAATACCACAGGTTGTCATGGGACATTACTCTAATGACCCATTATGCACCATGACAACAGATGGAGCTGTTAGATGCAAAAATGTCCTGGGACCAGTATATGGTAGATTCTAAGCAAGGAAGACATAGCACAGGGAGACCATATTCCACCAACAAACATCTGTTAACTCTCGCGATATTTCACGAGATCGCACGAGAGAGTATTTATTATTTATCGGTGTAGAAACCTTAATCTGATTATACTGGCAAAATGGCATAACTTTATTTAAGATTTATTTATTTATTTATTTGGGTCCCCTAATGGCCGAGTTCTTAAATGCGCTCACTCTTACAGATCACTGCCATCTCATATGTGTCTGCGTGGGTTCGCAAATACGTTTAATTTCGTCTTTCTGAGATTCCGTATGTTTAATACAAGTAATAGGGAACTTTCATAACCGATCTAATAAAGTTACACAGAAAGTCTAACAAGCAGATGCCTTAAACAAATATTATATGTTAGTTCATTTAATTTTATTTTGTTTCTGTTGTTTAATTCATCTCATCTAAACCCCAATTATAAATCAGAAATGGTTCTTTCGTTAGCAGATATTTGTAATAAGGTGTTCCACATATCTGCAACACATCAAATGCCTTTATCCTACTCCTCCCCTCCATCTCTATTTTTTTAAGAAAATAGAAAAAGGTATTGTTTGTTTGCTTCTTGTTGATGCTATTTTTATGTGTATAGAATACACAAGTGTTGAGAATATTTAAGACTGAAACATTCTACATGTAAACAGCATTTTACTTATGTAAACTATTTTGTAACGTGCTGAATTTACTACATGAAACTTCGCTAACAAATCAATAATGACTCTAAAATGTAAATTTTAAAATAAATATTTGCTATATAGAAAAAGTAAATAAATTTTATATAATTAGTGTATTAGTGGGCAAGAAGTAAGATTTTGTTTTTGGTTAAAACTTTATAGCCAGAGAAAAGAATTAAACTATATGAACATTGCTTGATGTCCATTTATTTTCATAAACCGTTCTTGTGTCATAAATATTTTCGAATTTTTTTCTGTTAAAGAAATGTTTCACATGATGCTCTTTCGTGTAAGTATTCATATAATCAGTCACGAGTGAAATCGGCAAATTGTTTAGTTTGAAATGGATGATTTAGTCAATGTACAGGTATAAAGATTGGGGCGAGAGCTGAACTTTCGAAGCAGGAGATTATGCTTTGAAAAGTGATAATGAAGAGTGGCTTCTTGTCATTGCTTCAAATGTATAAGGAACATTCGTTTAAAAAATAACAAATACTCTGAACGAAGGAAGCACTTATATGGTCTTATTATTCAACAACTACTTCGTTGCTGTCGAGACATGGCAGATAAGATCTGAGGTAGTATAATGAAAGTTGCAAGCTGGCTGTTAACATTACCCAAGATGCAATAGACTTTTGTCCCATGATGACAACAGACGTCTCTGTGGTAGCCGAATGAAAATGACGACGCGGCTCAGGTATATTTCACATTTTGATAATAGATGATTGAACCTTAGATCGTACCTGCCGTGTCTTGACAGCAATGAAGTTCTTAATAGGGCACAAATTAACAATCTTATTTGTCTTTCCAATTTCGCAAACAAATAGTGACTCTAGAATTTAAATTATATATATATATATATATATATATATATATATATATATATATATATATATATATATATATATATATATATATATATATAGTATACATTCTGTATAATTAGTGTAATAACCGGCAAGAAGTAAGATTTCGTTTTTGTTTAAAAGTTTATAGCCCTGCAAAATGATAATGCAACTATATGAATATTGCTTGATGTTCATTCATACCTGAGAAACTCATTAATAATATTGCCATGTGCAACGATGGCATCTAGTATGTGCATCCTACACATATAGAAAATGCAAAATAGAAACTATGGCATTGAACTAATAGAAATGCAAATAGAACAAATAAAATAATACAAAATAGAATATTATGCATATAATAATAAAAATACATCATAAATACATTGTAAGAATGACGGCAGTAATCCCCTCCATTACAGCACACACAAATTTCAGATACCATACATGACTTTTAAATACGATCATAGATTATTTGTTAATGAGCATTGGTGGTTCAATTTTATTTCTGCTTTGGAGATTGGGGGTGGGAACATGGAACATTTGCGTGTGGTGATATTATTGTGAGAAAATAGACAGCGAAATAAGCCGAAAAAGTTCAGTGACATACAGAGACGGACCGAATGTTTTCCATTTCATTTTACACTGTATCTCATGTTGCGCGAATGAAATGGTCAAATACTAGTAATAGAAAAACTCATTTTATGACAGCAGGAATCTTGGTCCAGATTTTAATATGACTAAAATTCCGAGAACCTACGGATACAGCTTTTGACACGTAGGAAATAGATTTTATTCAATACAGATAAATAGAACGGTGCTGACTTCTCTCACCAAAGCTTATCAAATCAATGTGAGCCGCAGCGAATACGTCAAGAAATTTACATGTAAGCTATTGATACACTTTTTATGTTTTTGTACAGTAACATCAGTAGAACATACTGGGACACAGACATGTCTATGCCTTAGCATTATTAATAATTAACACCTACTGGGGACATATAAAACTGTTTCTAATTGCAAGAGTTGGGGTCCTCATCAAAATATTCTTGTTAATATCTCACATTGCGACTGAAGTGGAAACAAATGACCAGTCTACTGCAAAACAATACCGAAATGGTCGATCATTGCATTTTCATTTCCTGAGATCACTAAAGATAATTTCCTGCCAGTGTCATGGATTTTATTGAATCTGTAGCCATATTTACATAATCTCTATAGAGTTTTGTTTATTTCTGATCGCTTTGAATTATATTATCTCATTATAAAATAGTATCTAAGTTTTAAATGCATAATAAAGTTTGCATACAACTTAAAATTGCTGGAATTATCTCATGACATACATAGTAATGATTTATGACTGTGTAATCGAATTGTAATGTTCTCAAGAAAGTCAACTTAAAGCAGTGTCTGTCTGTCTGTCTGTCTGTCTGTCTGTCTGTCTCTGTCTGTCTCTCTCTCTCTCTCTCTCTCTCTCTCTCTCTCTCTCTCTCTCTCTCTCTCTCTCTCTCTCTCTCTCTCTCTCTCTCTCTCTCTCTCTCTCTCTCTCTGTTCTTCTCACCGGTTGCGCCTTATTGAAGAATCCTGTTCTACGTGTTCTTCTAGCCTAGATATATCAAACTCATAATGGTCTGAAAATAAAATAAAATAGCTCAAAATGTGTATGTAGTCATAAAGTGTAATAGATATATACTTTTTGGCAAAAAATCTCTTGCAGACTGAAATCATGTTTTTAAAGCCAATATTACAAAAAAATCACCACTCATTATTAACGAAAAATTAATGACCCTAATATCTTTTTACATAAGAATTATAAGTTGCTGCCTGATTCAGACTGATGTTTCAAATCAAATCAGAATTTGTTACGCAAGCATGAAGAGGTTTTCAACGTACTTACATAAATCTCTGATAACAAGTGAATTCCCATGAATTTGTATCTATTAACGAACCGAATAGTTCTTTTCTTAGAAGTTTCTTGGGATCGTTGAATAAATACTCTAATTATTTTTTTACATATTGGAACACGTACGTACTTTAAGACTTCATTCGGGCGAATTTTTGTATTTTTAAACATTAGTTGATTTGATAAGAACTTGGCAAACATTTATTCACATTAAGAAAATTTCAAAGTGCAATTGATGCTAGAAATGATTTAGATCTGATGTTATACGCATGTGTTACTGAGGTCACATTTGACTATAGAAGTATCCATTTAGGGCTACAACTGGAGATTTTGTAACAAAAATACAGGTAGTCCACACGCAACAAACAGATTAATAATTTTAGAGAATATAAAGACATGCGTTAATATCCTATTACTGTATGTATAATATCATTTTTGTGGTAGAATGAGGGCATTGTGTAAAATGAACAAGAAAAAAGACCGGCAGCTTTCACTGATACCTTATACCTCTATAATGATATCAAGTTTTAACGCCATCTAAACTGGAACGTCTGCTGTAGTGGACATATACAATGATATAGATATCAAACAAAGACATTCTTATTAAATATCTAGTTTTATAATATGAGTATGTTACAGAGAATATTTCTCCCCTGCATGTTTAAGGATTGCACGAAGAAGACAACAGTTGGTGTATTATTTAATTATTATGTTTTTGCAAAACTTTTGTAACGTTTAACGTTTTTCGATTCTTATTGTATATTTCTTAAAAATCTAAAAGAAAACTCTATAGCGTGAAAATGTTGTAATGCTTGCTACTGTTTTTTTGCTCCATTCTTCTCTAGTCGTTTTGCTCTTCTTTATTTGATTTTTTCATTTAGAAATGTAATTATTTTCTTGCTTTCGAACATTTAAGAAAAATTGGAATTTATATAGCAAATATTGTAATATTTTGTCAATTTCTTGTTATGTGTCAGTCATTTGATAGTTTAACGTTGAAACATATTAATTATTTTTCAGGTCTTCTTTCATTCTAGAGAAAAATTGACACTTATACAGCAGATACGTTTTAAACTAGTCCACTTGAATTTGCTGATTATGCATTTTCGTTCCATTTTTTAAATCTGTTTTTAATGTTGTAAATTTCACTACTTTTTGCTCATTATTTCTTAGTGTATCTTTGATGCAGACTTAAAAAACGTCATTGAATAGTTCTTCTGCATTCTCATTCTGTATTTTCCTTTTAAATACCCTAAATTTCATCGTTCATTGAATATGTATTTTATTAGCGTAGATTTTGAAGCAAAAGTGGATAAGAACATTTAAGTAAAGGAATCCTACACTCGTGCCTTTAATTTTGACATTAAAAGTAGTAGGAATGTTTCATGGAATTTGTGATGCAGACACTAGTTTGAATAATTGTAATCGACATTATAAGGTTTTGAAGGGTTAGAAGAAGAGTTAGAACCTTACGTTAAAGAATTAGAAAATGAACTGGTGAGTGGTGAATAAAAAACATAATAAAAAATTGAAAAGGCTTTACGATCTTCCGTGTCATTTAAGCTCTTAGCCATGACAAAACGCAGAACAGGAAACCAGAATAAAAGAACCAGTCAAACTGAAAAAAATCCCACTCTAGTTACTTTTCCAGAACATCAGTGATGTGAAACGTAAAACGCGTTCTTTACTACATGCATCAAATGAAATATAATATCAACGGTTTATATCACAAAGCAATCAGTGCAGATGTTACCGTATCAAACAATTATGATGTTAGGCAAATGTTTGGATTTTACAATTGGACCTACTTACTAAGTAAATTTTAGAGCGTTAGTTAAACTAAATAAGGCAATATGTTTTACTTAGTTAATCAATAACTATTTGGTGTTGGCTGGTTGACATTCTCCTGCCATATATTTTTTTCTCTGCGCTAAGGGTGCAAGAACAACATTCTTAAAAATACAGATAACCGTGTAAGGGGTATTGGAGTTTTACTAGAACACATATTGTATTTAGGATACAAGCAGTACGTTTGTGTTGGAGTACAAGTAATTATGTCATCCATACCTGCTATTTGGGATGTTAATATGAGTCAGAAACAGAGCTGGCAGATTTCTGGCAACCATTTGTATCTTCACATATCTACTCGACTGTATGAATCCGAGATTGTAATTATTATTTTGTCAGTTTAATTATATATTTTATTCTAAATACATAACACTATCTTATTAAGTCACTTTAAAAATTGAAAAATAAGTCAACCAGCTTGAAGGTGAATACCCAGAAAAGTCTCCATTACTATACTATACACAAGTTTTTGGTTTCAATAACGTCGATTATTAGCACAATGAAACCCAAACATAAATATCATAAATATAAATGCATAAGCTTTGCTTCAATATAAAACTATTGCGAACATTTGAGCTTCTGCTAATACAATTTTTATCTCACACTCCAAAACCTCCCCTCTCTTACCCATCGATAATTTTTTTTTACCTCTGGTCAGTTGGCGTACGTCAATAAAATCTTGAAGTAGAGAGTTGTTCTGAATAAAGTCATTTTCCTGCAATAGAATACTATAATCTTAAGACGTAATATTTTGATCTAAAATTATGCATGTATTTAGAAAACATAATGGAAATATGCAAGTTGTATATAATTAACGATCTTTGTTGCTGATATCTTATAGAGATGCAAACGGAGACATGGCAAAGTATAGATAACTGGAGATATATAATAAATCTGCTACTATAGACAGGATAACGACTAGTAAGACTACCAAGGTATTTTAAAACTCTGTCAGGATATATCAACACACCAGATAGCATTCAATACAAACTTACGCTGACACGACAATCAATAATTTCTCTACATTATTTGAATTCCATCTTTGCTGTCTCCGACAATAAATAAAAATGTTAAATTAGTTGTTCTCATAAAATTATACAACAAAAAGTGTCAAAAGACGAAACTAACACCTTAGCAGAAAAACGAATGGTAAAGCCTTGTCAGCAATTAGAGTAACATTTACAAATTAAAACTTCTTGCATTATAAAATCTACACAAAAGAATATGCAATTTTTGTATTAGTTTATATTAAACCTGACATTGAGATAAATGTGGACATTCTATCACGTTTTTTCTTTGAAGATGATCGTACAATGTACATTATCGCTGCTTGTGAACAGCAGGTCTTTGCATTGATAGTATGATTGCAGTAATAGGATTTTAATATTAGGAGCTGACAAAGGAGAATGGGGACTTTAACATTGTGGTCTGGTGGTCTGGTATGCAAGGTAAGGGGAATTACACATTGTGAAACAACATGCGGCAGGGAAGGAAATGAAAATTTAAAATTGACATTACTATCAAATATCCATCATTGCTGACAAAGACAGTTCTTGAATAACCAACAAATAATGACGAACACCCACACCCGCTGTCCTACTGCCCATACCTAGTGACCTACAGAAAATCATTCTGAACAACACCTATATAAATGAACCCACACTCATTCTTACTAACTTTTACACATGCTGAGGAAATCGATTTACCTAGTCACCCATTGAACTGACCAACATGTATGTACTACCATCCTTTAAAACCACTGATCAACAGTTTTACTAGATACAGTTCACATCAATTAACCAACACACCATACATACTGACCTTCACAGTCTTACTGTTTTGTACTTAAAGCAGGGATGTATGTACCATGCGACGTTCCGTTTTTATCGCTATGAACTAACTGATTTGCTATAGAATTGTTACATTGGTTGTATGTGTAAGAGATATAGAGAATCTCAAATGGGTAATTATTTAATATTTAATTTATGAAAAAGGTTGAATAATATCCAGCTTTACGAGTGTTGGCGAGCAAAAGTGGATATTATTTGAAGATTTCATTAGTTTAATATTAAATTATTAACCATTTGAGATTCTTTTTTTTTCTATTTCAGTGGAAATTATTTAGACATAAAGAAGAACGAATAATTTAATTCATTATGACAGACGGTGCACCTTTCATTTTTTTGTGCATTAAATACAGTCCTAAACATAGTTTGACTGGTAAAAGTATATTGTACTTTTTGTTTTACAAACTATAAATTAAATTAAATGATTCAATCCAAATAAACAGAACATTCAAAAATGACAAAATCATTTTCCATAAAATATGATCAATGCGATGTGATGCCACATTGTTACGGTACAGAATAGGTCTAGAGTACTTATTTTCGCTATATTTACGGATATTTGCAGTATTTGATTTGGAACAATAGACTGTAAAGAAGACGTAAACACATTTCTTTATGAGTCGAATATGTATCCCGTATTGTTACTTGTAGGCTCGTACGAAACTAACAAAGAAAAGAGTGAATCCAACCAGTTTTGTAAAATTTTAGCAAAAATAATTTATTTCCCTTGAAAACAAGGTAAAATATCATAAACAACCAAACTTAATCCTTAAATCTAAAAAATTAAGTACTATCAGTAAAAAGTTCTTAAACAATCCAAGTTCAAATCCCGGTTAAGTTCAAATATGGAAGGCGATTTATTTCTTCTAACATATGCTTTTTCTTGATGTGTCAACAAATCCTTTTTGAATTTTATTAATCAAGACTAATATTCGGCTTTAGAATTCCAAAGAATTTCCAGTGAATGTCTTTGTCCAAGAATCTTTATCAAGAAGAGCACGTGTGTATCTTTTCCAGAGAATATTAATTATTAAATCCAATAAATGGAATTTTTTAAAAAAATCAAATGGCATCAACATTAATAAACAAATTGAGCTCTAAAGGTGTAAAATACGACCGACTCAGAAACTGAATTCTTAATATTAAACAAGACTAAAAACGCAATTTCAGACCCGCGCAAATTGTCACGTTGTCATTTACTGTAAATCAATTAGCACGTACGCTAGAATAGTTCTAGCTAAGAATCAGTGATTCCCACACTTGAAATAAATTTAAGGAAAGCTTGATAGATTGTAAGGTTGGAGGTGATGAACATAATGATGCCTTGGAGGAATTATGAATTGTCTCTCTCCATTTCTCTTTTTCAGCTGATTTTTTTATATGATTCTTCTCTGTCGTGTGTGTGTGTATGTGTGTGTGTGTGATTATGATTTTTAACGTAGCTTTAACAATTTTTCAGTCATATCACTACGATGTCTTCAGTGTGGCAGTTTACAGTGATGTCTAGCACTGGGGTATCATCCCACAGACATGTAGCATGATGTCCCACCAAGTTACATTATCCTGACACCGGGCCAACCAGTTCTAACACTAACCTCTTAATATTGAGCGTCAAGCGAGGCAGCTTTTAGTACCATTTTTGTAAGTCTTTGGTATGACTCGACCAGGGATCGAACCCACGACCTCCCGCATCCGAGGCGGACGCTCTAACCACAAGGCCACCGGAGCGGTTCTTCTCTGTCGTCACACAACCGGCGAAGACAAGTGCTGCGTTTCTTTAATTAGTTGTGCAAGGTGTTCATTTCATTTTTATTCTCACTCTTTCTTATAAATTAGTTTGCTATAACTGCTGTTTTGCTTTAGCTAACATATCACTAACAGCCTTCACGTGGTAGTAGTCATCCAGGTGCGTTTTCCTTGCAACTCAAAGTCTATGGTCAGCACGTTCACTATCAAGAATTCTTCCAATCATTTTTTTTATCTTAAATTATGAGGCCTGTAATTCATCTCGCACACCAGATAAAATTTTGCTCTTTCTAATAGATCTGTTTTACTTTTAAACATGCTCTGGCAGCCTTCATCTTTTTTCATTCTCCTTGATTTGCTTGTCAGCGAAATCTAGCTATTTCACCATTTCTTCTATCAGTGAATGAGTTAATTATAACTCTTTCCTTTTAATCTCTCCATTAACTTTAGCAATCTCTCAATCTATGCTGTCGTGTTTGAGCACTCCTTACAACTCAGCCGCACCTTCTTCGGGCGTGACATAAGCTCTTCTAATCGATTGGTCAAGAGCTTTGTGCTGAGACCGCTGCGTGGTCGTGAGCGCCTCCAAATCCTAGTCCTTTTTCACATCGTGACCCATCCTCGTTTTGTCCAGCTTGGTTAGTACGGGTTTGAACAGATCCTGGGTGACATCGCGCAGAACACAGGTTGACTTATTACATCTTCGCGCTGACTCAACGTAATCCGTTAGTCTATATTTTTTTCGGACGTTCTTTTTTCCTCCCATCATATTCTCTTGTGTAACGCAGTAATGCAGGATCAAAAATCGATCACCACAAGCATAGTAACGTCGCTGAGAGTATTTTATCTCTGGACTAGGATACTTTTTAGTCACGATGGAATCGATGTCGTCGAAAGATCAACGTCCTATGCCCTAACTATCAAAAATCTACGGAGGGAGGTCTTCATCAGCTAATATCAATCCGCGAACGTTTGCTGACGCGATAATGTGGAATAAATTCGTCAATGTTCTGATGAAAATCATCAGCCATTTTGCTTATTTTAATAGTCATTTTATAACATAAAAATTATCTTCAGACGGCGATGAGATGTTCATCATTAAGGTCATCTTGGACAACCCAGCCATACTGGGCGAAGCCATCGCAACCGTGGTGAGAAACAACGTTCCTGTGACCATAGGACAAGCAGCGACTAGAGTCATAGGGGTGTCGCTCAGGCAAATTTTACTCAACCGAGAACAGCGAAGAGAACTGTCCAAAAGGATGTTATCAGGGTCATTTGCGACATTTATCATTTCCGGAAGCACTGTGTGAGATACATAGGAACGGAATGCTTAAAAAACTTAATTTTTGTGCAGTCTTAGAATAGCAAATTATACGTGCCAAAATCTAATATCTCATCTATGCAATTGTCGATAATCCTAAAGATCTCGAAGATGCCATCGTGAACACGCACCACTTCAACATAGACATCAGTATGCCGCTCACACTCGTTAAAGATAGTTGGTATAGGAATAGAAAATCAGCCAATCAGCACATTGTCAATTTACTTTATTATCAAACACGTGTAATTTGGATCAAGGATTTAACTCGCATGTGCCGCTCGCAGAATGCTAAATTCGATACCAGGGTGTATTTTGACTACAATTGTTTGCAACGCTTTCCACATCAGCAAAAGCTTGGCGAGCATGTGGCTTTGGGTTACTGTCAAGACGAAAAGACGTTCCGATACCCAAGGAGAAAACATTGGCGCGACTCCAGTGTCACATCACTGGACTTTATCGCAGCGTTGGTCATGCTCAATGCAGCCTCCATTTCAAGGATCCACATCGTTTCTTCCCGTGATCGCCAATAATCTACGAGAGTGAGATGGACACGTTATCCCGGCAGCGTTAAAAGGGGTGCGCAGAGAACACTTAAAATCCGTAGGAACCAAAATCAAATGCATCCACAGAAATTTTGAGACGTACACGTCATTCTCTGTGGCTGTCTTTAGGTTTATATACATCTTCCAGTTTATGTCAGAGTCACTGGACGAACTCGGCAAAATTGTCTTGTCTTTGTTCATCTTGACGAGACCGATCCTGAAAACAAAATAGTTTTCTCAAGCAAAAAGGAATTTTACTTTTCAAGTACATCGATGCCTGTTTGATGAAACATCTCTTCCTCCCAAGGAAGCATTTTATTCCCACATAAATTTATCGAGTATCATGGACGACAAATGCGACAGAGCACTGGTTGTGTGGCAAAATTTCAAGGAAGAATTGAAAATGTTTGAACTTTGTACTACACATGAAACGTAGATTTAAACATGCGGTAATTGAAACAGTTTGCAAATCGATACTAAATTAAAACTGGACCACTATGGTAACAAAAACACTAACAACGGCGACGAAACTAGTACTGCTATTACTACTAGTACTAATGATAATAAAATGATACATACATACATACATACATACATACATACATACATACATACATACATACATACATACATACATACATACATACATACATACATACATACATACATACATACATACATACATATATACGCACGCACGCACGTACACGTCTGTCCGTCCGTCCGTCCGTCCATACATACATACATACATACATACATACATACATACATACATACATACATACATACATACATACATACATACATACATACGCACGCACGTACGCACGCGTCCGTCCGTCCGTCCATGCATGCATGCATGCATGCATGCATGCATACATACATACATACATACATACATACATACATACATACATACATACATACATACATACATACATACATACATACATACATACATACATACATACGCACGCACGCACGCACGCACGCACGCACGTACGCACGCGTCCGTCCGTCCGTCCATGCATGCATGCATACATACATACATACATACATACATACATACATACATACATACATACATACATACATACATACATACATACATACATACATACATACATACATACATACATACATACATACATACATACATACATACATACATATATTTATGTCCTCATGCAGGAGTCACAATTCAGAGTCTTATATTTGTTTAACCAGAACGGTTTCCTTTCCAGGAAATGGAAATACAACATTTAATGAATCTAGATTTGTATACCGTTCTAGGTTGTGTTCAGTATATTTGTAGTTTTCACGAGGTTAAATTTTCAAAGAGAAAAACCCCGTATTTTTTTTGCAGGTGGGGTACATCGATGTAAAAGAGATCTTGTAGATCGTGGGTACATTTTATTCCAGTTATTTTTGGTGTATATTTGATGTTTGTAACACTGATTGTAGAATAGATATTTTATCAAGTCTATGATGTTTGTGAAAAAATTGCAGATAAATTAAAATATATGCCAAAACATCGATGTCTCTGCCAAATATTTCTTCTTGTTTCCATCTTTTAACGATCCGTTTAACCATTGTGTTGAGGGCATGAGGTGGTTTACTCAGGAATATGCGTTCCCACTCAAAACGAAATTGCTAATCCATAAATGGTAAAAAAACATACTTAAAGCATAAAAATGCAATTAAATTTCATACAAATTATTTGATCTGTTTTGTATTAACTTATTGATATTTTTCTCTCTTTCTTGTTCACATGTTGTTCATCTAGAGACCGAGGCAACCGTGAAGCTAATAAATGATCACATACTTTAAACCAATGTTAAGGGTCATCAGCGCTTGGTTGAAAGGTTATCGCTGAAAAAAGACAACTCTTGCAGCTGAATATCTGTGCACTAACATTCCACTGAGGTTTTCATTGACAAACAGCCAGGGTTTAAAGGCCATGACACAGAATAACTGACTGCAACAGACACAACACCGTAAAGGTACTTCTTGCCAATTGTCACAATGTAGCGTTGAAATTCTTATCAACATGCTTGGTTGTTTTTGTTGTTGTTGGGCTTAACGTCATTTTTCAGCACACGATAGGCTATTCATGACGGCCAGTATTTATAGGGGAGGAAGAAACCTGGAAATCACCGGAAAGAACCACCGACCCACGAAAAGCCACTGGCAAGCTTTCTCATATATCCACTTTTGCCGAAACCTAGACTCGAATTCACGCAGACTGAGTTGAGATGGCAGTAATCCGTAACGGACAGCGCTTTAGACCACTCGGCCACTCGGGGCCCCCAACGGGCTTGGGAGGCGACGGTCAGACCAGGAGAAAACTCTTAAATTGACGTAGATGTACCGACCTTTTACTTTTAACAGCGTTACAACAATGCACCTCATGATGTAAATCAGGCTGTTCCGTCTACTAACTTGGATGCATGAGGTCGTGGGTTCGATCCCCGGTCAAGTCATACTGAAGACTTACAAAAATGGTACTAACATCTGCCTCTCTTGGCGCTCAACATTAAGATGTTAGTGTTAGGACTGGTCGGCCTGGTGTCAGGATAATGTGACTGGGTGGAATATCATGCTAAATGTCTGGGGCATGATGCCCCAGTGCTAGAGATTACTATAGACTACCACACTGCAGACATAGTAGCGATATGACTTAAAAATTGTTAAAGCTACTTTAAAAGTCATAATCTTATCGCACAAATTTTAAAGCCAATAGGTGGGGTACGATTCATTATGAACAGGAGGCAATCTTCAGAATATGTTTCTTTTTTAACAAACACGTTTACGTTACGTTCATAACGCAATACATTCACATTCATTTGCACTTAAGTTTGCCTAGGTGTACGGAATGTAATGACCGGTTCAGATTCTATGGGGCCAAAACTTTCCTTACACCAGGGTAAACTAACATGTAACTATTAACATTCCCCATACTATACAAGGTATTGCTGTCTCTTTCGTTCAGTAATATTTTGAAACATTCAGTTCAACAGAAATATGGAAAAACTTACCAACGATACGATGATATGGCCTGTGAGCAGGACGACAGAGGACCATATGATAATTCTCTCCACATAGGACATCATTCTTTACAATTGCTAAGTAATCTGCGAAAGTGTAACCTGCTGCTAGATCAAAGATAATTCATCCATAACTGAAGAAAATACAAAACAAAAAATAAACAACACCCTAGTAAGAAATATTACACTTTGTATATCAGTATAGCATGCAAACAATTTGTCTCTCTACATTTAGAGACAAACAGCGAATATTTCCCTGTTTTATAGATATAAGGAAATATTTCACGAGAGAAGTGGAAAAACTCTCTTATCAAGTGACAAAAAAAACCCAAAACGTTTCAGTTTAACAATTTCTATATCTCTACTAAAAATGAAAATTTTCTTTCTATGATATATCATTATGGGCACATACAGTCAATGTGGATGGATTTTTTTCTCTTCTTTCTTTTACACTAATGCGATTAACAGTTGCAGTAATGAATCAATAAAACGATGTTTCGAACTTTACAGTAATTTTGGGATATAATGTGTATCTCATCAAATTAATTGCTGTTTTTATAGAGTTTTTTTTTTCATTGACATATTCTTGCACTGATTGATAGTGAACATTGTTGGGGTGGGATTCTGTAAAACTATCACATAGCGGCCATATTTGGCAAATTTCAAAGCGTACCATATTTTTTAAAAATATTATGAAGATGGTTAATTTAATTATAAGGATTTTGGTTACATTTTTTTTTCCTTTATTTCTGCATTCAGTTGCGTAGCCTTGAAAAGCTTGCAGTCGAGTTTGGTAAGAGACACTCTACCAAAATTTTGATTGCAACTTAATTTAGGTTTGCAATCAACACTCATCCATCCCCAATATTTTTATCGTTTTCAACCATTTTATTAACTAGAGTTCAATTCACTACTTAAACAATTTAATTTCTATGTTTTTTTACTTTAAATGTTTTCCGTTTGCCGTAGAGTGAAACCGATACACAATACTATATGGCTGAGACAGAATCTCGAATAAAAACACGTCATGCAAGTTCGGTTATTAGTGAAAACACTTTTTTCAAATGTACTCATTTAAAATTAAATATTCATTTTTCTCCTAAAATTTAATGCTAATATAGTTTAACGAAAGTCATTATTGAAGGATACACGCCTTAAACGTTATATTTGTTGACTATAGAGGTCTACAGTTGTTGTCAGGTACTAAATTTAGTCCAGAAAAGAGGACGTCAGGTCTATCATAGCAAATAGTTAAGTAGAACGAACTTTCTTCACACACTTTTTATAGGTTTGTACTAGATCACACGTGTGAGTTGAACTAGTCTAAAAATGTCCACGTACTTTAACATTGATTTATGAAGCATGTATTTCTCTGAGAGTGTAAATGATAATAGTCCCAATGAAATATAGATGTATGGCGATGTATGAGGTTGCAGGTAAAGTAAGTAATAACCAGTTATAGGTATGTAAGCAGTGCCGGATTTAGGACAAATGAAGCCCTTTGCTAGTTAAGTTTTGAAGCCCCTCACTTGGGCCCAGAAGGAGGTAGGCTTACAAAGGTAGTCAGGCATATATCGGAAATTTAGGAGTAGTTAAAATAACGGCGTACTTCTGAAAACTTCATCGTAATTGTTTTGCCAAGAAGATAGCCCCTCCCCCGGCCAACATTAAGCGCACCTAAGCAAAATGATAAATCCGTCACTATATGTAAGAAGAAAAACAATAACAGATTTCCAAACATGTTTGGAAATCTGTTATTCGATCAATCGATCGATCAATCGATTAATCGAGAGAGAGAGAGAGAGAGAGAGAGAGAGAGAGAGAGAGAGAGAGAGAGAGAGAGAGAGAGAGAGAGAGAGAGAGGGGGGAGAAATATTTCCGAATATGGAAGTACATTTTTGAATAAATTAATATATTTCCTAAATGGAAAAAAAACCAACAACTTAGTTTAACTTAGTTTAAAAGTGTTATTGTCACTGCAGCGAGAAAAATGGTATCGCCATGGTGGCGATATCCTTATTCTCTCACTGATACTTTTCAATATCTCATTATGAAATGTATAATAAAAAAATATTTTAGTCTAGGCTATAAATTACTTGATTTTCTGTGAGAAACATTCCTGATATTTCACTAAGCAGAAATCTAGTATTTTTTTTTACTTACCGTCAACAGACGGTCTTAACATACGGTCAATATATTTTAGCTGACAAAGTGCAGGATCGAGCAAGAAACCTAATGCTTAAGTCTGTGATATATAGAGCAAAAATTAAAAAATAAAATAAATAAAAATGATTGAAACGAGATGATAACGGATATACCTCCATGTCGACCAATTCTGCCCGTTTAAAATGCAACCATACGACATTCCTGTAAACATTGATCACGTGTTGTTTTTGGTCGAAATCAAATTTGTATCAAGAAAGAACTATCGTCTTTTTATTAAAGAAGTGATATTCATAAAGTGTACAAAATAACTCACATTTCTACCCTAAATGCATATTAAAATGTGACTTCTAAATGTCAGCATGAAAATCCTATTTCCTATGTATCTTACAAATAAATACATTATATAAAAGATGAAAATGTATACTTTAAAACAATGCTGTATTTTAATCCAAGTTTCCAATTTTGCAAGAAGTTGTCCCACTCGTAGTCTTATCGTCTGCTATATAACATGTCCACTTGCAGCTAGAACGGGATTCTGAAGAAATTCCCCGGCGTAAAGTATATTTTTAGTTTCTTTAGTATTTTTTTGTCATAAATGAGAAGTTGTAAACACATTACATCTTATTCACTGTTGATTCTTTTAAACATAATATCTTATTTTTCAAACTAAAATGCTGAACTTTACAAATTTTGTTCCACGATAAATTTAGTTTGATTAATATCTCTAGCTATTTATTGGTATTGTTACGTTGAATGTTGAAGAAAAATAACACAGCTTTAAACCGAAAACTTCTGACAGAAAGAGCATTTCATTTCCATAACCCGATTGATAAACATTACATCTTTTCAAACATATGTACAGAATAGGCCGACATATCGCGAGTTGCGAAAACACAGGGGTGGTATCTGGTGTGTCCAAAATTAATATTATTATGAGCAAAATATTCTGCTGAAAACTGTCTCTTTCAAATGGAAAGCATTGCAGAGGTTGATATTGGTCAATCGGTCGAATTCAGTATATGTTTTGCTTCAATATTGGTGACGGAAACCTTAGGTGAGCTGAAATCCCCGACAGCATTGTACTTCATCGAGTGCGAAAAAAGCTCAGTATTGTCAGCCACTCCGTGGATTATATTCTTTATCCTCTCGTGTCAAACAAATATTCTCTCGTTTTGCAATTATAGATAACGGAAAATACTTAGTTATTCAAGCTTTGTATTTTTTGCCTTCCTCTTACGTGTATCACTACAGGGGCACAGGAGAAATTTTGAGATTGGGGCGGCGACAGACAGTGGGGGTAGTGGTGCTAGAGGTGGTTTCCCACTCATGCTGGGGGTCCTTTCCCACAGGATTTTGAAAAAATTAAAACAGAAAATGGTACATTTTAGAGCATTCTTTGCATATTTAAATTACTTTTCTTTATTACATTTAATACATAAAGCCATGAACAATTATCAAAATATTTTAATTAAAACAATGCATTAACATTAGTATATTAGCACTTTGGCTCTGATTCAAAATTTCCCAAAAATTGCCCGGCGTGTTTCCTTATATTTCACTAAGTCATCTGCGATACTACGTTATGTCCATACTGTCCATAACCTGTCTGTGTGCGTATCTCGTCGTTAATCCGTTAAGGCATTCCTGAGCCATACTGGTGCACGGACAAGTTTTTATTCTTGTAGAAGTTAACGACATAATCCATATCATCACTGAAGGTTGCATCGTCGGTAACAGATTTTAGAAGTTGGGTAAAGCTGATTTCTTGGCTGGTCAACTCCGTGTTTTACGCAACTGACTGACAGATAAACCACCTCAAAATATTTATGCATATTTTCTGTTTATTCGTACCTGAAAAATGGTGGATTTTAAGCATAACTTTTTTTCTTGTCAAATTATTATGTCGCCCCTGTCGCCCCAGCTCCGACGCCCTTGCGCTTATGTACGTGCGTTATTAGATGTGTGAATTATATAAAATATTTAGAAAAATATGAAAAAAGAAAAATGCAAAGTGAAATGCAAATCATTTGGGACTGTTGTGCACATATAGAGGACACTGATAGCCGATAACAGAGGATTAAAGAAGATAATAAGAGATGGGTCTTGCAGAACGGATTCGTAATTCAACTGATTTAGCACGCCATCAACATGAAAAGGATGAGTTAGCCGAAATATAAAACCATCACCATCAAAATAGTAAGAGAACAAAGGGGGATTGACAAATACAACATAAATACAGACCTGTCTTGGCAAAGAATCTGCCTGTCATTGGAACTAAAATTATCGCACAGGAGTCCAATCTGCACACATGTAATACTTTGATTTTACACTGTTTTTATCTCTGACAAAACTTTTTAGTTTCTTATTCAGTCACTAATTTTTCTGCATATAAAACTCAATATGTTTTTGACTTTGGAACTCGATATGACGTAAGTAGTATTAAATTATTACGTCAGCGTTATGACGTCATATTTGTATTCATAGAGGATCTCAAATTGGTAATGATTTAATATTGAATTTATGAAACGAGTTGAATAATGTAGAGCTTTTGAGATCCTGGACATTATTTAACAAGTTTTATAAATTTAATATTAAATCATTATCCATTTGATATTCTTTTTATCACATAGTTTTTAATTCAGTACAAATTATTTCGATAAAAAGAAGAATGAACAATTTCGTTCATTCTGACAAACGCGGTACCTTCATATATTTTGCATTAAATAGTCCCAAACAAAGTTGAAGTAGTAAAAGTATATTATACATTTTTGCTAACTATAGCTCAAAGAGTAAGTGTCCATCCAAATAAACAGAACATTTTACAAAGACAAAATCATTTGTCAGCACATAAAATATCCAATGCGCATGGTATCACATTGTTAGATACAATACACATGAACGGTTTGAGTTGGCATACACAGCCCAGTGCCAGTGTTTACATGGTTGAAATATTTTTTTTTTGTGAAAGAAGATTACTGGATGCAGAAAAACACATATTTACTGTAATGTATTTGTAACCGGATATTTGCAGTATTTGTATTTGGAATATTAGACTGTACAGAAGACGTAAACAAATCTCTTTTTGAGTCGGACTTGAATCGCACAGTTACAGCGTAAATATGCTATGGTTGAATAAAGTTCTGTCAGTTGGAGAGACAAGTTTATGTCTGCATTCTTCTGTGAACAAAGGCTAGTTTATTTACTTCAGCAAGTTCACATTTAAACCAAGCTTGTACACAGGGTGGATTCCATGCTATAGGCATACCGCCCATCCATCGCAACCCCATCCCCATCCCAACCCCATCCAATATATTTACAGTTGATCTAAGTCATTATTCTGCTTTAATGACAGTGATACCGATGATAAAACTCTCTCTCTCTCTCTCTCTCTCTCTCTCTCTCTCTCTCTCTCTCTCTCTCTCTCTCTCTCTCTCTCTCTCTCTCTCTCTCTCTCTCTCTCGTCGTTTGGTCGGTCTGACTTAATTTTTACCATCAGTCATATATTCAGAGACATCGTGAGATGACACAAGTAAAATCCCCTTTGCTCTTCTTTTCATAAATTTTCGTCCTACGATGGTCCAGAGAGAGAGAGAGAGAGAGAGAGAGAGAGAGAGAGAGAGAGAGAGAGAGAGAGAGAGAGAGAGAGAGAGAGAGAGAGAGAGAGAGAGAGAGAGAGAGAGAGAGAGAGAGAGATGCCTAGGCCTTTGTACAGTTTCATATTTAATTAATAATTTGTATAACATGATAATAGGTTAAGAAGCAAGAACAACAACAGCAAAACATTAAAAAACACCACAATATATGTACCACGTAACCAATATATTTACAGTATAATGTCGACAGGGTCTGCAACTTTTATCATTGCTTATATAAAACACTGTAGATAAATCTCAAGAAAGTGCTCACATACCATTACGACGAACCATATTATTGTAGGTTACTTGGTGTAAGTTCAGTTTGAAGTTTTCATTTAGCTCAAATTCTTTTACTCTCTCACTTCATATTTCTGCGTAGTTTATTTGCCGTTATGCATGAGAGGGGAGGGGAACGGAAATCAGAAACGATTGCAATGAAATTATGTAGCATATTAAATTTATTTAGAAAACTGGTATTATTAGCACATTTTGTCGTTATTTTCACATGTCACTAATGATTAATGTGTGGAAATTCATCATTGATTTAGAATTAATAGCACGCGGTTGTGAACATATTTATATATGCGTATTATTGCACCATGGGCGGATCACAATTTGATATACCAGTAATATTGTAGTATTGGTATATCAATTTGCTTTGTACCAACACTTGAAATACCATGTTATTGTTAATGTGTATATATTATATATTATATATATATATATATATATATATATATATATATATCACGAGGATAGCAAACAAGAAAATAAGAATAAAGATAAATTGGAAGACAAAATGCCAATACTCAAGTTGATGGCCACGAGATGTGCGGTAATGTGTGAGATTCCCCACCCCTTGCTGTTTATGGGTATCATTATCCAGAAGATGATAGATCACGGTAGTATTTTACCCTATTGAATAACACAATATAATAAAATAAGAAATTAATGGATGGAATCTCAGAGGTCTATCCTTCAAATAAAAATAGAATAACGAACCTAAATAAGTATCAGATTTTATTTCTACTCCTGGGATCAAATATTCCCAATGTTCTTACATTAAATATATCTTATCTAATTGCGACAGAAGTAAGAACATATTGTCAGTTCACCACCTGATATCCATTCCCTACCATCATAAATTAATGGCTTGTTAGTAACTACTAGATTCCTACTGGAACATGACATGATTAGACCTCTTAGATAACCATTACATCCCGATGTGGCTACACATTACTAACTATGCCAGTTATCACATGTTTCTAATGCTAACGTCACCGATTCTCGGTTGATAGGAATTGACAACCTAATTACACAAATGAATTAATGGACTTTACTCCTTGTCTTAACTATTTTCTTTTCTATTTAGCGAGTCATTCACACATATTTCCAGATATAGGAAATTCAGTTCTCAGCATACATGATGTAAATCATTTAAGACATTATTTGCTTCTCACAGTTTGTATAAGAAAAAATGCATTAAATCATTGGGATACATGATTCCTATAACATTCATATTTATTCTCATGATGCACATCAGAGTAATATTTACAAATCGTACAATAATGAGTGCTATGATATTCAAGACCGATGAATGTACGATTATTTTTTGAACTCGAGGAAAATTGAAGAACGAGTTAAAAACGAATATATTCAGCAAATAATTACGAACGTACATCAGTCCATAATGTATGTGATTGAGAACATACCTTTGTGCCTTCCCGAGCCCTCGCTCGCCTTTCATCAAATAATTACCTCTTTTTCTTCTCTGATTCCGGTCTCACAAATTTTGTCTCCCACCATTGGAATACATATTAAAACGAGAAGGGTACATATAACTGACTTCGGAACCAACTTCCTCTATGCATGCATAAAAGGATTTCCAAAACACTTCAGTCATTGTTTACAAAAAGTATATGCATGATCATTAATGAAGCTAATTCTTTTCCAATTTGGATTTCTTACCATAATTATGAGCATAAACTTAAAATGAAAGGCATATAAGTTTGTATCTTTGGTTCACATCTTTGTCAAATTATAGATTTATTTGCAGGTTTGATCGTTTATCTGCCACCGTAATTTTATTGACCATGCCTCACATTTTTTAAATCTTTATACATAGATTTTAAATTCTGCTTTGTAAAGAATAAATATTCTTCTGAATTTAAATTTGTGCGAGTGTTTACCTTGTTAATAGAAATTATTTTTTCATATTTTTCAGAGGCAGTTATGTTTGAAATAAATGAAAAATATTCTGTGAAATTATTATAATGTTGCCTTTTGACGGTATGCTACAAAACTGAATAACGATCCTTGATCGGGAATAGGTTTTTGATCTATTATTCCAAAATCTCTCAAAAGCTATCACACAAAGCCGACAATAATCAAACATATGTTGATCACCATTTGGTTAGGAATGAAAATTAATTAATATCAACGTAGTAAATATCCTGAGACAAGTATTCTTCCACATACAAATGTACTTTTTCCATCTCAGTAATGGATCGATAACATCAAGAAAAAGGTATTACTATTACATATACTAATTTGAGTTAATTTTTTTCTCCCCTACTTTTTATATCAGGATGCCAGCAAAGTTGCAAAGAACATGTTTTTGTAGCCATATTCTGCCAAAGTCCGTCATCTTTTGCAATAAGGCATTTAATCTAAATGATATTCATATATTGAATAAAAGAGTGAACTTGATCATTACCTGATATTATTCTATAGTTCGTTGGATATATCATTGCGAAATTTTCATATAGGTAACTCAGTATATTTTACGTCCTCGTCATTAAATGATGCTAGAATACCTAATTTGTTGCACGCGAAGAATTTAAAACGAATTAGGTTCTTTTAGCTGCATTTAACGACGCTGATCTAACTATTTATGAGTTACAGAGAGAAAACTTCGCAATCCTTTTAGGCACAAACTACAGAACAAAATACAGAACTAACATAGAAACTGTTCCAGATATACATGATACACACATCACTGGCTACAAAAAGCCAAAAATCTTTCAAGATCTGCCCCAAAGCCGGCAAATCAGAAATGTGTTATGTCATACGTTTATTCTTTAAACTTTGTCAAATACCCACAACCCGCGAGTCGAATCAAAACATAATAATACAGTTGTAAATGAAATCTCAAGCATCTGCCAATCGGAATGGTTCAGTCATCAGTCCGAATGAAATTCCACAAGAGGTTTTTCATGCAGAGTACCATTTCACAAGCAACACTTGCCATATTTCCAGGACATACAATATAAATTTCCAGGAAAATAATGAACTATAAATCTCCTCCGTCACTTCACACTTCGTTAGAGCTGTGTACTTTATCATTCCATTGGCTACCATAGAACATTTCCAAATTAGAAGCGATGGAAATTACAACCTGTAAAATATATTTACTTATTGTTATTTTCATATAAAATCCTTCAATTAAATGTGACAATACAATAACATCAAATGGTTTTATATTCCTATTATATTTTCGGATGTGTAGAATTTGTTTATCTAGAGCAGATTGGTCACATACTGCGCTAACTAACCCGTTCGTATCAATGCGTGTTTACAAATAGGATCACGTGGTTGGTAGATTCTTGTTAGCAGTAAGAAAAATATTTAAATTAAGCTATTGATTGATCTTCTGTTCTTTACAATGGATGCAACATTGGGAAAAACACTTTCAGGCGAGGGAAATCACGTCATTAGCAGCAGGGAGGGCGAACCCTACAAATTTTTGCGACGAAATCGATTAAAGCCTCAGAATGCCAAATGGAGCCTTCCTACGAAATCTCATATTTTAACCAAAAAAAAAAAAAATAAGACCCTACTTTTCAAATGGAGCCTTAGCGATTTTGTCGTAAATACATTGTCATAACCACCCTCAAAATTGCTGCCATCTACGTCGCAAATATGTTGTCATCTCGCCCTCCCTGCTGCTGATTAATACAAATGATTTAACCAAATATTTGATCAAGTCCAATACGATATCGTGACCGAGGGTCGTGTAAATTTATTGTTATAAATCCATATGGGACTGACTGAGCATGATTAAAGTAATTTTTAAATCCATTGAAGTCCATATCGGAACACCATGTCTGCCAAATATTTCGTAGCGTATGTGTATCAACGCCATTGAATACAGCAAGAATATTGCAGTTATCGCGAATCACTTTTGGAATTTGAGTATATCGTTGAGTGACATATATCACATCAGTGTTTTTATGCCTACCTCGGGAAAATGTTCTAGCAGGGTTCTTTTGATTATCTAACATTACATCATCGTATACTACAAGATTATTTATGTCTCCATCGAGATCTTCTACTCATGGTGCATCATTAATATCAGTAATAAAGTCAATTACACTTTCACCTTTAATTTCTGATGCATTTTCATTATAATCTTTTAGCACTTTATAGCACCGTTGATCATCTACGGATGGGGCAATTAAATATAATTCATCCCACTTCATAAATCGCATTATCAAATTAAGCAGCAATTGTGTTTTACCCGATCCAGATGGTCCGATTATAATGGCACGGACAGAATTCGGAAGCGCTGCGTGGTGTTTCACCGGTTCTCTTCTTTTAGTCGCTGAAAAATCAATTATATTCATAACTCTATATATAAATTATGGATTTATATTGTGTTAAATGTAAACAGCGTACTGATACAACCGATCAGACAACCATTACAACTAAAAACAATAGACTAGCGCTTACTGGTAAGTGTGTAACATGTGGTACAAAGAATTTAGATTTTTAAAAAAAACAACTCGGAGGTGATATTGCCGCAAAACTTGGAAAACTCCCCGGAACCCCATGGGCAAAATACCCCGGAGAAAAACACCTTCCAGGATATAGTTACTGTGGTCCCGGAACGAGATTAGATATCAGACTTGATGATCAAAATCAGCCCCGGCCTGGTGAGTATCCGATAAATGCTATTGATAAGGCATGTCATGCTCATGATGTTGCATATAAAAGTAATAATTTGCAACAAAGACATCTCGCGGATGTAAAATTAATTCATGCGTTAAATGCTATTCCCGATAAATCCTTCAAAGAAAAATTGGCTTCATGGTTGGTCAAATCAGCTATGAAAGGCAAATTGGTGTTAGGTGCTGGTAATTAAAAACATTAGTGTTTTTATAGTATGGAATCTATTTATTATTCTCCGAAAGGATACTGGAAGGGTAAAGCAGCAATTAGTAAACTCGCTAACGTTGCAAAAGTGAAAAAGTCCACTGCGAAAGATTGGTTATCCAAACAAGCTATATGGCAAATTTATCTACCACCGCCTAAACAAATTAATTATTCTCATTTTGATGTTACCGTACCCAATGAAGTTTATCAGGCTGATTTATTGTTTTTACCACATGACCATGGTTACAAATACGCGCTAACTGTAGTTGATATTGCGAGTCGATTTAAACAAGCAGAACCATTGAAAACAAAGTCAGCTTCTGAAGTCGCTTCTGCATTTGAAAGGATTTATCGACGAGGTCCTCTAAGATGGCCAAATCTATTACAAGTTGATCCTGGCAAAGAGTTACAAGGTGCTGTTCTATCAACAATGAAAACTCATAATGTTACAATACGACGAGGACATACTGCGTTACATCGTGATCAGGCAATTGTAGAACGATTTAATCGAACTCTTGCAGAACGGTTATTTGGATATCAATATGCAAAAGAATTCATCCAAGAAAAACGATCTCGTGAATGGGTCCAAAGGTTACCGAGTGTAGTTGCAGCGTTAAATAACGAGATTACTCGAACTATTAATATGAAACCAAATATTGCAATAAAAAAATATATACCCGAACAACCACAGCGGGTTAGCACTCAGCCACTTCTCGGTGATGTTACTGTGAGATATTTATACGAACCAGGAGAACTTGAAGGTGGTAAAAGAAGAGCTACTGATCCTATATGGAGTGTTACTACGCATAAAATTTCAACTATAACGCGATCAACTGGTAGACCTCCAATCTACAGATTGGATTCAACTGCACCTCAGCGTGGTTTTACACGCGAACAACTACAAGTCATTCCGGACGATACTCAATTACCGCCACATGGTCTTAACTAGCTCCGTTACGTCTATTACACTCAAGACAGGTCAACATCACATTGTTTCTGACATGACCAAGACTGTTATTTTTTCTGTCTACGGTGAATTGTCGAGGGTCTTTATCCGAATACTGCCAGTGCATTATACAATTGCAACTGGCGCAGTGATTATTCTGTTGTTCTTTTAATGCGATTATTACTTCAGCATCAATATCAAATTCTCGTTGTTTTTTTTTGTCCTGTTGTTTGCAACCAGAGAGTTTTTTTATTAATGATGCTAATATCAGTGTTATCATCGTTTGCATTAAAATCATCATCGAAAACAATCCTTCGTAGTTGATTTATTCGTCGTACTCTGGACACTGCGAGATAGACTAAATTTGACCATTCAATGCGATTATCAACTATCCAAACAATTGTATCCGTGATGGTCAATCCTTGTGACGAGTGTATTGTTGTTACATAACCAAGCGTCCATGGTGATTTATCAGCGCATAATGCATCTTCTACAGCATGGATATCAACTAGCACAATATCATTTAACACTAGAATCTGTTTCTCCGTCTGGCCTGGAATTTCAACTTCAATATTCTCCTTTCGTGTATCCAATGGTCTATAACACAACGGTACTGGAAACGTTGGGAATTTTTTCTTGTGTAGCTCAAACAACTTTTTCTGAAGTGCGTCTCTGACTATCTTTCTACTTGCTACTACAAAATCATTTGGTCTCCATGTTTCTCAAAAATCGTTCATAGGCGTTTCAGAAATTATTTCACGCGATACTTCACATTGAATTCTATCGGGTTGTAATCTAATTAGTTTTTTAAACTCACGTAACTGCTCATCGAGTGCTCTATAGTCAGTATCAATTTCTTCGTAATAATCAACAAATCCTTTTAACCAATTATGTGGACTTCAAACAAAACAAATGGTGGTGGTTGACCATGATCGCCGCACAATATAACTTTTGTATTATTTTGCAATAACCAATCAAAAAACATTTTTAATACATCTTCTGAAACAGTACATGCTTCATCCCAAATAATAACCGCATGAATAAATTTTTCACCCATTCGCTCAGGAGTCCAAGTATCGCCCTTGTATCGAAAAAAACTATGATACGTGCAAGCTTCAACGGAAAATCCTTTGGATTTTTGGCGTTGTTTTATCTCTCTCGCTAGTCTATGGGTTGGTGTGAGTACAATCATGGACGTTCTCTCTCGATATAATTCTATCACACGTGTTGTCTTTCCAGATCCACCACAACCGTTTAAATAAACTGTTTTATATCTACAAATTGGATCTGATATCGGTGGTGCTTTAGACATAGAAAATCCTTCGGATTTTTCACTGATAGAATTATCGTTTTTCAGGTAACTGCTTTTAATCCCAAGGTCTGCTTATTCAGAATAATCGCATTGTATTTCACGTTTAATTCGACATGTTCCCCAAGTCTCTTCGCTATTAGTAAATTTAGTTACCTCTTTGATATATTTTTTATCGACATACATTGAATCAATTGCAACTCTAACTGCTATACTAGGAAATCTATTTATCATTGCAAATAAATTGATAGATGCATAACCCAGCATAGAAGCCCTTAAATGTAGATATGCAGAGCTTTCTCCATCACTGTAAGTAACAATTCTACCTAACTTTGTTTTATTGGACAAGAAGGCTGTTTTACAATTTGCGTATCTATTTTTCTCTACTGCATCTTTAATAACGAAGTCGTATTCGGCATCATCTATAATCAATCGTGAGGATTGTCTTTTAAAGTTGAATTTTTTTCCACCTTGTGTAAATTTACCGATTATTCTTCGGCCGAGATCCTTTGCTTCACTATTTCGTTGATTAAATATCTTTTTGACCATTCAATGATGTACTCCTCGTCAGGATCAATATGTTTTCTAGACTTATCGATTATACTATCAAGACATTCTGGTTCTGGTAACCAGACATTGGTTTGTTTTTGATATGAGATAATCGCTTCGCTGACAATCAACGAAACTAACATTTTACAATCAATCATATATCGCAAAAACACTATTGGTAACCACATCTTTTCAGCCATGTGTCTACCAATCCAAACATAACAACACGGATGAAGTCCTTCAGCGAATTCAAATGATACTACGCGAGCAAAACCGGTCAAATCAAAATCAGGCAGTGGTCCATTAATAGCAACGCGAGTCATTTCATGTGTGGGATGTCCAAACCGTTTAAAATACTCACCAGCGAATCCTTATCCTAGAAAACTTCCTGGATAACAGGCAATGATATCAACTGATATCATACCTTCACGATTGTACTTAACGTTCCATAGACCGCCATGATAATATTCCAGACAGCTGGATTGAACATCCTGTAAAAACTCTTTTCGTGTTGGTTTCAAATTATTTTTCTTTCTTGCAAAATGAGCTGCAACCGATGGAATTGTAAAACAATTTGTAAGTAACTGTTCGTAATCGTCGGATTTGCCATTAAAAACGCTAGCGTTTTCACTGAGACTTATTGCTAGATTTTTCATCCTATTATGGAGACTTTCAGTACGATATAATTCACCGTTAGGTTTCACAAATTGATTGAATTGACATTCTTCATCTTCAAAACTATGAAGTAGCCATACTGATACAGGGTCGTTTTTACACAAACTAGCAATAGCATCGAATAATCTTTCTTCAGTGAGAATGCCATCCTTGGTGAATTCTCCTGGGATATACTTCACTGTTCTGTCTCACGGGAATATTGTAACCGCGGATGTCCATGCGTGTTTGTTATGATCAATAATTTTGATTGGAGCTCCGTTTTTATTGTATTTCGGTTCGTATAATACTTCGCCAGTTATCGTTAAAACGGTTATCGGAAATCTCAACGACTTTTCCAATCTAGCTATATCGGAAATAGTTGCTCCGTTCTCTTTCACTGTTAGCTCCCATTGACTTATTTTTTTACGTCTTAGATCGGTTAATTTATTCCCACGGAGTGCATTTGTAAAGTGTTCTATGATACGTTGTGCCACACAATTGAGTGGTTTTTCCACTGACGTTGACTGTTTCATTGGTGCTAGTTTTCCAATGTCAGGTTTCTTATTTAACGGATACATCCCATAAACAATTGCTGTTTCTGGATACGCTTTTTCATAGTATGGTTTATCAATTCCAGTTAACAGCCCTGGTCTGGAATCACGGCTAACAATAACTGTTGTCTTATCTTTGAGAATTGGCTCAAACTTGTCTCTTATAATCCAATCGCCCGATTCTAAATTGATAATGAATTTCACTCTGAGAAAATACCTTTTATTGCCAAGTTGTGATAGAATCATAGCTGCTGTTTCATCATTCATTCTAGCATCAACAACACCATCAATTTTAAATGTTGACCAGGTGTGTGATGCACCGTCCTGTTTAAACTCATTAACACAATCTCGTATTTTTCTAATCAGACTTCTATTATTTATTTTCTCTTTTGGTACGTCTTCGAGGGTTCTATCAAGATTGAATTTAATATTTTTCCAAGGCTTGATTGCCGATAATCTCTTGAATTCTTCATTCATATAAATAAGACAAGTATTTAAATAGAAAATTTTGTTTATATATAATGAATTACTGCAAATGGCTTATGATTGGATCAGTAACCCAATGTAATACATCGTGTAGAGGTGAATTCTGTGGATATCACTTACAGAGTGTCAGAAATAATTCGACAGGCCTGCCACTATGCATAAATTGTGGAGTGGGTGTGAGAGGAAAATCACAATTATGTATCAATTGTGGGGGTAAGCGGTTTAGAGAATTAAAACGTTATTATGATAAACGAATAAAAAACGCTATCATTAACCCTAACCATGACTCTGTCAAAGACAAAATCATAAAAACCCCTCAAGACTACATTAATAGATTTATAATTTAAGCAAATAATGAATTAGACAAATAGTATTATTATATATAATTGGAGCAAGAATTCATACCACATCCAATACTCGTTAATTATGAAATATCTGCTGATGGTGATGTTAGACACTGTAGACTGAAAAAGCCAATTGGTTTTGTTAATAATCATGGATACTTGCAATTTATTGCTGGAAGAAAGAACTATTACGTTCACAGAATTGTATATGAAGCATTTTATGGATTGATTAAAGATGGTAATGTTATTGATCATATTGACTCTAATCCTTTAAACAACGCGATTTCCAATTTACAATGCATTTCTCAAAGAGAGAATACAAAAAGAGGAAAGACAGGAAAATACTCAAAACGACGCAAGGGAGTTAAATCATTTGATACAACGACGAATGAAGAAAGTGTTTTTCAATCAATGAATGCTGCGGGAAAATATTTTGGAATATGTATGCCTTGAGTACGAAAAGTTGCTGAAGGGATTTATCAAACAGCTATCTCAAAGAAAAATGGACATAGAATAAAGTTTTCATACACATGAAATGACTCTCAATAATTACTATTAATAAAATAAATTTTTTTATTTTTTATTTTTTTCCGTATTTCCCCTCATTACTACTGATCGTCACGTGACTATCCTACTTTCGATATTGAACCCGGATATGTAATTCGTGCTAGATAAACGTAGAAAACACATGTGAAATTAGATTGAATTAATGATGTGTGTGATCTCATGTACGTATTTAATGGTTAACTCGGTATATATACGTATCAGGTATGTACGGATTTTGATTTTGTGTTATTGTTTCTTGTTTCTAAAGACTGTATTGAGAACAGCAGTTAGGGTTTTGTTGGAAAAACCTATATAGGGTAGACAATTTGACAGAGGTATGTATGGCCGTGAATCCAAATTATTATTACGGTTATTATAAAAATTAATGAAAAAACATAAAAATGTTTATTATTATATAACAGCTGTATTCTTTAAAAAAATGTTTTATTCAAGTATTTAGTTTCATTTAACGCCATGAAATGTTATTTATTAAGTATTTAGTGGTAAAAATAACACACCTACACATTGACACTGCAGTATTAGTCACCTTATATATAATATGAGCCGTAAAAGTTTGGGGCTTTAAGCGAAGCCCAATATATGCCAATCAAAACTCCCACGCCATTGACATGGTGTGGTTGAATTTTTTCAACTGCAACCATGGTTAATTTCTTGGGTTGCTTTTGATTGGTAGATTGGGTGTAGGTCCGCCCCGTCGTTTCATATTTGTATCGTCCTGTACAGACCCTATCATACCATCCTATCATCTCATTGTATATATATATATATATATATATATATATATATATATATATATATATATATATATATATATATATATATATATATATATATATATATATATATACCATCCTATATGTAATGTGCTGTCCCTAGTATATATATAATCTCATTGTATATATAATCATCCTATATAATCGCATTGTATATATATCATCCTATATAATCGCATTGTATATATATCATCCTATATAATCGCATTGTATATATATCATCCTATATAATCGCATTGTATATATATCATCCTATATAATCGCATTGTATATATATCATCCTATATAATCGCATAGTATATATATCATCCTATATAATCGCATAGTATATATATCATCCTATATAATCGCATTGTATATATAATCATCCTATATAATCGCATTGTATATATAATCATCCTCTATGTAATGTACTGTCCCCCTCTGGGCCTCTTTGACGTCGCTTGGCGCGAAAGAGGTTTCCAAATGAGGCTTCATGTTATATGTTCAATGTTTGTAAAGAAATCGCTTGGATTTCACGTCTAATACCCATATAACCCGCCCTTGAACTCGATTGGGGGGTTAGGGTATTGTATAAGTCTTTAATGTATGCCCTCCCTTGCCTCGGAACTCGAATGAGGAAGGGACAGGTATTGTATATGTTTTTGTGTTTTTTTGTATGTTGGGGAATCGATAAAAATATTTTAAAGATAAGAAAATACATTATTAATAATATCCAATAAATGGAATTTCAAGATATTACATCTATCATCACAGAAATATCAAATTTAAGAAATCAAGGAATCGTACTTTCTGAATTTTTAAATGAAGACAGACTTTTGAATGAATTTGAACAAATTAATATACAATTGAAACATGGAAGATATGTCCTACCTAAAATGTATTCACTGATAAAAAGAATCCAAAAAGCGGTTAATGTTTCTTTGTATAACAATGATATTAATTTATTCATTCGGCTATTTAGTATAGTTGAAGCAATTAGAAAGAAACTCGGGGAACAGTACCAAGTTCGGTCAGAGATTGCTTTAAAAGTGAAATCTATAAGACGTTTGATTGATGCAAGCATTGAAACCCACAATTGAGAAAACGTTAGCATTTCCAATAACGACATCAGAAGCATTAACTACCAGACTAGCCCGTGAGAGGTTAGCATTACTGAAAAAGTTTATACCAATTCGAGATAACGTGCGAGATAAACTACAACTTAGACAGCAAGCGCAGACTGACTTTTCTATTGGGAGTGAACAGCTTTTTGCTCCTGTAACTAAAGCCACTAAAGATGTAAAACTTGCAACAGAACGTGCTATTTACGGCGACATCCCTAAAGAGGGAACAGTACCTATTATTGATTGCTACAGAAACTGAAAAAACTCAGGAGAGAATAAAACAACTTTCAGGTGAGTTACAAACTCAGCGAGAAATACAACAAATGGGTAATATTAATATTGATGATAAACCCGTTAAAAAAGTGTTCCTTTTAACGAGAAATTCACTGATGAAGCTATAGAAAAAATCAAACAATTTCCATTGCTGAAACTTGAAGACTATGTGTCATTTGGTGACTTCGCTATAAAAAATTATTATAACAGGGGGGAATTTTTAAAAGACGAGTATAAAAAAAACACAATAAAACGAGATGAATGGGTGGATTGGTTATTTAAAATTAATAAAAATGAACCCGGAAATTTAAAAAAGGATACATTGAAGTACAGAACTTTTAAAATGGGAGTTGATAGATATGGTATAGAACAACAAGAACTAAAAGAACAACGAAAAGAACAACAACAAGGTCGAGGACGAGGTCGAGGTCGAGGTCGACAATCTCCAGAAATTCAAAACGTTTCCGAACCAGCTCCAGAAACTTAAAACGTTTCCGAACTAGCAAGTACTTCAGGAAAGGGTTATGGAAGTTCTTATCATGATTCTCATATATGTCCTAGTAATATCATTAATGATATATCACGACTTGAGGTTCTTATGGGAGGTAAACGAGCTGGGAATAACTCAGTCGAAATAACTAATGAAGCATTTGATATTTGCAGACGATTATTCCAAGGTGGGATAATTGATATTCATACGTATCGAGAACTCTTGGATGAGTTAATGGACGGAATTTCAGGGGAATTTAGTGGTTATTATAGCGATTGAAATTTCTGAAATGCCTGCATTTAGAAATTACAAAGTCATTTCAAATAAGATGATAGTACACTATAATCACAATAAACCAACAAACGTGTATGTGGTAAACTCAAGATTGCCCGTTTATAAGGCATACTATGGAGACGGCCTTGGAAATACCATAGCGGGTTTATTCACAAGAATAGCCCCAAAAGTAGCACAAATTGCTAAACAATTAGCGATGAAAGCCATTGATGTTATTCGTAATAAGGGAATTAACGCTGTTGGAGATCTTGCAGGAACGGCCTTTTCTACCGCAAAGAATAGAATAACGTCATTGGTGAAATCTAGATTCGGACGAAAACCACCACAAATGGTTTCAACACCGCTACCTTCAACAACAATGATGCCTGCAAATGTCAGTAAAGTGATAAATAACGCAGTGGAACAAAAACTAGCATCATTAGCAATGACTTCACCAGATAGTAGTAATATTGCAAGTATGATAGCGGGAAGTGGTCTTGGAGGAAATCGTGAAAATGTCAGACGAAAAAGAAAATGAGAGCATTACTACATTTAGAAAAACGATAACGTTTTAGTATAAATGGCATTTAAAAAAATTGCTGATCCAGCGTTTGATATGGTAGCACCGGTAAATAAAGATGATTCTAAAATTAACTATCAGTATTATGCCTATCCTGCAAGAGAGCCTAATCAACGGGGGAGAGTTGAACTTCAAGTTCAAGATACAAGTAGATACTTTTTGCCGTGTTAGGCGTTTATTGAAGTAGAAGGACAGCTTGTAACAAATGTTGCAGCTGATACACCATATGGGGATAACCCAAATATCCGAGTTGGTTTCGTAAATAATGGCATTATGGCGCTATTTAACAGTGCAAGATATATCATTGATGGAAAAGAAATTGAATCAATAGAACAAAATGTTGATATTGCAACAACAATAATCGGACTTGCGAGATATTCTGATGATTATACAAGATCGGCTGGTCCGTCTATGATGTTTGCTAAGGATACTTCTGATCATGCTGACCATTATCAATTTATTAAAGTACTAACTGCGGCAGCTACTGCAGAAGCGGATCAACAACTCGTTGCTAATCCAGACCGTGAAGGTTCAACCAATGAATTCGACATTTTAAAAAAGGTCAATGATAATTTCAATCTAGGATTTGCAACACGAAAAGGAGCATTAAAAGGACAGAATCGACGGTTTTCATGTGCAATTCCATTACATCACATATTCGGATTTTGTAGAAATGTCAGAAAAGTTATCTATGGAGCAAAGCATACAGTCGTGTTAGTGCGAAAGGAAAATGACAATGATGCAATCTGGCGTGCTAATGGTGTTGATGATGGTAAAGTGATTTTAAATAAATTGACTTTATGGATGCCCGTCTTGACACCAGCAGTTACAATAGAGCAACAATTACTATCGTTTATGGACACAGGTGGAAAATCATTGCTAAGTTGGCTAACAACAACGACTGATACAAAGCAGGATAATGTAGATAACACATTTACATGGCACTTAGCATCAAAACAAGGTGTTTCAGCTCCACGTCATATCTTTATAGCGTTACAGGATGCAAATCGAGTGGGTCGTCAATTATCTAGTCATATGATATTTGATAAATTAGGAGTAAGTAAAGTTTCGTTGAGAATAAATGGACAACAAGAGCCAGCAGAGATTGTACAACTTGATTATGATAACAACAACGTAGCACGTGTATATCATAGAATATTGTCGTTTATGGGTCGTGATCAAAATGTTGATACTGGTTTGCAAATATCGCAAATTGAGTTTGAACACTATCCGATTTATTACTTTTCATTGGAACATCTTGACATGATGAGACAATCTGTTGTTGATATATACTTCCAAGCTCGGGTACAACGCCCTGGTGGTATAACAGATTATAGAGCAGTTGCTGTCATTCTCAGTGATAAATCAATGTTGTTAGAAGGAATTGGCGGACGAATGAGACTTATTGATGCACCAGTAGAAAACATGTAATGTTTTCAAAAATCATTTGATTTTCCAAACATGTAGTTAGGATTTTCACAATAAGATCAATTAAAAGTGTAAATTACGTTTTAGAATAGGATGACATATAGTATTGGTAATGTCCAGTTGACTGATGGTCAGGTCAAGAAATTGAAATCAAAGTCTGCTAAAAAATGTGGAACCACAATAACCCTGAAACCCACTCAAATATCCGGTGGTGCACATAAATTATCATTGACAGATCGTCAAATAAAACATTTCAATGATGCGCTAAAGAACAAACGAGGAGTTCAAATTGATTTTTCGAAAGCAGCAATTGCCAGTATGATAAAATCAGGTGGTATATTCCCACTGTTAGCTGCTATTCCAGCATTGATTGCAGCGGCTGCCCCAGCGGTTGCGAAGGCGGCAGCGTTAGGAGCCGTTGGTACTGCTGCAGGAATGTCCCTGTAAAAAGCTACTGGGAAAGGTTATAAAAAAAGGAAAGGGTCTAAGACTACCAGGAACCCCATACAATTGGTACAAGGGCACGGGCCTAAGAATGCCAGGAACGGCTTATTAGTGGAAAAATTCCTTGGATTTTCACCAATGTCCAATTTTGATTTAATTGATGCTGTAAAATCGTTATCAATAAAAAACTTTAGAGGAGTTTTCATGAGAGATCAATTACCGTCAAAACCAATGAAAAATGAAACGGGTATTATCAATCTTGATAACAGCAGCGGAAAAGGAACTCATTGGGTCGCATATGCAATTGATCCACGTGGAATTATATATTTTGATTCATATGGTTTAGCTCCACCAAAAGAATTCATGCGATATATATCCACAATAACAAAATCATCTCCAATTTTTTATTCCACGCTACCAACACAACGGTTAAATGATCCACCGATATGCGGTCGTGAAGTATTAAACGTCCTTGCAGAGATATATAGATTTCCAAGGAAACCACCACAAGTTGTTGTTAATGAATATACTAGTGGGCAATGGCAAAAACGATAGCGTTATGATTTAGAAAAACGTTAGCGTTTTCGTATAATGATTGATATTTGGGGACGACCTTTATCAGAGTAAAAAAAACAGAAACCGATAGTAAATTCACTGTCGAAAATGTAAAAAAAAATAATCGAAGATGAAATCGCCGAGACATTAAATTTGTCAAGTGTAGATCCTGGGGAAATAGTTGTATTTCAAGATCGACAGCGCAAATTGAAATCTAGTAATGTTTCATTGGATGATGTCTTAATACGAAGACGCGACGTCGTTGAAGATACAATAGTGTTATATTCAAATGATGGAAAACTCAAACCAGGTGTACTTGTTTCTACAATCACAGATGCATTAAAAATATTTAGATGAAGAACTTGAAAAACATATAACAACGTATACTTCTCTTCGTAGAAATATTATCAATAAATTGTTTGGAACACCAGCGGTAACCTCTCCATCTCTCGCTGAAATTAAATCCAATTTTGATGAAATTAAATCCAATATTAAAAATATTAATGATGCTGGATTTAATATTATTAGAGATAACATAAGTAATATTAAAAAATCTATCGAGGATATTACAAAGTTTAAATCACACAATCTTCCGCTACTTGAAAAAATAAAGATTCCTCATGAGAGGAATATCATAAATATGGTATACACAGTTCTCTCTGGATCATTAGATTGGGAACCTAAAAAGAATACAATAACTCTCACTGTGTCAAACAAGGGTATTTATCGATTAACAATAGTGTCACTGAACCAGTTTAATATATCATCATCGACTTCATATGGATACAACAACGTGATTTCAACGACTATTGACGTGGGTGAATACAAACGGTTTACAATAACAAGTTCTGATCCTAATTTAAATAAGACATCATTTGTATGGTACATGGAGTTTGTAGCTGATCTAAATTAGAATTTTTAACAATTAGGAACCACTTGAGATTTTAAAATAATATGATTCCGTCATCGCAATATCGCTATGATACCGTCAAAGAGTTTTTAACGAAACTCAAAACACTCATTGATGAGTATGAAATAAAAATTAAAAAGTATCGCAGGAGAATTACCGCGATTGATGTTACAGTATACTCGATATCTGGTATAATGGCCGGTGCTGGTATTATACTATCTTCAGTAACAATGGTAGCTCCGATTGCTGTCCCAATTGCTATTTCCGCGGTGACAACATTTGCTGGAATTGCAAATGCTATTACTAAAAAAAAATCATCGTGTTCTCAAGATAAACTTAACGACTATATAGTAAAACATCAAGCAGTATCTAACGGTTACTCACAATTATCCTCGTTGATGTCATCATCGATTGATGATACGATAATTACCGAAGACGAATTATCCGCGATGATACGTATTTATGATACTACGATTAAAAACGCTAGCGTTTTTTCATCTATTGCAAAATTAGACATTGTAAATAATAATAATAATGTCGCAAGAAATTCAACTACTTCAGCGGATAGCAGAAAATACCACTCCGCAGAAAACAAGCATGATATCAATATCGTCAACAAACCCTAAATTCAGTGTGACTTTTCCTTCCCCTGTTTCAGTAAAGGAAATCGCGTTGGCAAAATTACGAGTGTATCATAGTTGGCCTAATATTAGATCGGTTCCATTTGGCGGTCAGAGATCTAATAATTCCCTGGTATTTGCATATAGAAATAAAAAAGATGACACTCCAGATTGGAACGTTGTTTCAATACCAACTGGGTCCTATCAAATTGAGCAAATTAATAATGAATTACAACGTAGAATAAAATTCAATACTAGAAGGGAATCAAAAATTGCGATAACAGTTCATGAACCAACATTATCATCTACAATTGATATAAGCTCTCCTGGGTATGTTGTAGATATTTATAACAGTTCAATAAGAACAGTATTAGGATGGCCCGAAGATCCACCTATAAATGCTGGTAATTCCACGCCCGAGCCTGTGAAATCTGATTACGTCACTGATGAAATAGGACCTGAAAATCCATCAAAAACTTATAATAAAAAATTCGAGGATATAAACTTCACAAAAAGATATCGATATAAGGATCAATATGGTGAGGATGCATGGATAATTCCACTTTTTAATGATTATATTATACGAGAGGACGAATTTTCGAAATGCATGATACAAGTCCAACATTTGTAGATATTAAAAATCACATCCTTGATAGAATGAATAATGATTTTTTGTTGTTATTACCCTCGTTAAGATCTGGCTTTCTTACACAAGCTGAGTTTACTAGTGTAGTCGCTGCGGGTAATAAAATCATCGATGATATGGAAATATTTAAATTCGTAGATTACTAATCTCTTCACTGATGAAAATAACCCGATTTCAAAAACTAGTTCAGCCCAAGATTATAAAAAAAAATATAAATGAAAATCCAAATTATAAACTTCCAGGATATAAAGTTCCCGAGTTAAAGAAAAAACTCAGAACTGCCATCGACGAAGGATTTAATAAAATTTATCAAAGCATGGAAAGATAGCCAGCCAAATCTTATTATCCTCACTCATAATAATTCTCCCGACGGCGACGGTAGACATATCGCACCGAACAATGTGGATATTTCATCGGTGATCGCACTTAATTTAACGTGTGATGTAATCGAAGGAAGTTATCAAATTAATATGGAACAATCAAATCAAACCCGACAAGGTTACATTCTTTATTCATTTGCACCAACAGCTCCTCCAGGATTTTTAATTGTTGAGAATCCGACTAATCCAGTCTATATGCAATGTCAAAATGATTTGCTAACTAGAATTAATTTTACACTCACCGATCAGTCAAATAATTTAATTGATTTACGTGGTGAAGTATTATCGATTAGTCTGTTTGTGAAAAGCTAACAAATAATTTGTATTAATCAGCAGCAGGGAGGGCGAGATGACAACATATTTGCGACGTAGATGGCAGCAATTTTGAGGGTGGTTATGACAATGTATTTACGACAAAATCGCTAAGGCTCCATTTGTAAAATGGGGTCTTTATTTTTTTTTGGGTTAAAATATGAGATTTCGTAGGAAGGCTCCATTTGGCATTCTGAGGCTTTAATCGATTTTGTCGCAAAAATTTGTAGGGTTCGCCCTCCCTGCTGCTTCATTTGATATCCGAATATAATCTACTTATAGAAAAATACATACGAAGCTTATTAAGTACTATATGCTAACACGCAAGATAAATTACTTGTTTAGCATATTGAACGGATTCTCTGAAGCCAAATAAAGTAATTAACACGCATGAAATTGTTAACAAATAACTTCAGAAGTGACATACAAGATATTCATAATTTATCAGCTGTAACATTGCATACGTAAAAGGATGACCAGAAGGGTATTGACCGGAAGTACTCAGGTTTGACTGTTATCATCATAAGTAATGCTAATTTACATAATCAGTAATTTTAGCTTGAAATGTTAAGAACACATTATCATCGTGATATGAAACGTTTTTCATTTGTTTAATATTGTAAATTTTCATAAATATATGTTCAGTAAATAATAATGTCTTTACAGTAAAACTAAAATCAGTAATTAACGAATAGGCAGGTTGTGTATCTTGTGATCTTTCAAGTTCATTGTCAAAGAAACTGAAATCAGTCGTTTTCATCAGCTTCTTTTTCTAATAGTTAAGAAAGCAAAGCGAACATAAAAATTTAAAGTCGATGAAACACCTTTTAATTTTTTTTTATTTTTTTATACATTGTGAATTGTACAGCAAAAAAAAACGTGTTCATGTATCATTTTGCCTTTTAACATTGGCAAGATAATCTAGGTGGTTTGTCGGCCATGCTTTCATTAAATGACTTTGCTGCATGAAATAAGCTTAAACAAGTTATCATCAATATTATGTTTAAAATAGAATTTGAAATGCACCAACATCTTCCCAATATTGCCTAATGATTAATACAAGTTTCGACTAGATATCAATGTTTGCCACTACAAAGAAGCATTCCTCGTCAAACATGTTAATAACGTTTGCATACGTGGAAGAGTCCTTTTTGCGTTAGGAGAAAATATTCGACTTGCTTGCACTGTGTTCGAGGTCCAAAGTAAGAACTTTTAACTTTGATCTTGTAACTTTTATTTCGAAAGAAAGCTTCGCAGATTTTGGCGAAGATATTGTGTTATGTAATATTGTGAAATGTGTGTCTAGTACCATAAAAGTTGTGCTGTGTAATGATAGTATCCACTGTGGGCGTTCAATAGGAAAAATAGTAAAGGATGGCAAGTCAGTCAACTAGTCGAAGGAATTGATGCACACATAGGACTCGCTAATATCTGGGTCTGTGTATATGATAAAATTAGTAATTGTTTTACCGCTGTTTTGCATTAACTATTTTGGCAGCCAGTATAGCTTCAGTGCAAAAATAAATGTAGTCTATTTGTAGAAATGACAAGATCGTACATCTGACATGAAAATTTAAACTTTTTTCAAAATATTCTTTTCTCTGTCATTATTTTGTCAGAAATATGGTCAAATAAGAAAGCCACAGGACTTAGTATTAAATTCTTCTGATATTTAAAAAGAACACATTTGGTATAATGTCCCCATAAATGAACTTAAAACAAAACGCCATAGAAAATTATGAAGTACTCGTTGAACATCCACATAATAAGAAAAAGAAAAAACAGTTTTGTAAATGTTTTAAAAGGCTGCAATCTAAAAATGTGATATAATTATAATATGGGTACCTAAAACGAAATGGCAAATATAATTTACATAACATTTCTCGTGTAATTGAGATCTTCACAGTAGAACAATTTTAGTTTTTTGGGATTGAATTTTTAAAAATGATGAAAATACATTAAAAGAAGTCATTAGACTAAAAGTATTTCAATGATATAATAAAGTTTTATGTTGCAATTAAATTGGTTAAATTCATCTTTCTTATACGTTATGAATCATGACGGTCATATTTTAGGAAAATATGGATATTTTGCAGGAAGATCATTTTGCCCTTTACTAAAATAATCAAAATGAAGAAAACATTTGAACATGGCAAATCTTTTCTACACGACATCGCAAGAATATAAAATACATCACTATCAAAATAATACGAGAAAGCATAAGAGTGTCTACTTAAAATGCTAGGAGTGAATCTTTCGTCAGCAGCTTATCTTTTCCAGAGGTATATTAACTATTCATCTTATGCTCCTCCCAAGAGCTTCACTGCCGTAATTTGGTATAAATTAGGATGGTGCCTAATTATTGACATTCGTATTTTATTGCTTTTAATCCTTTGAAAGGGAATGTGATTCATGTCTTGTAGTTATTAACGTGCTAACAAAGTAAACAGTCAAATGACTTCTTTAATATTCATTTCCAAGTAGTGTACGCGCACTTGTAAATTCGGCGTTCAAATAACAAATCATTTTGTCCGATGACTGAATTAATAATAAAGTCATGATAATGTTCTTGGACAGGAAAAAAGTGAATCGTATTATCAAAAAATGAAAATAAAGAAGACGAAGTACAAGTAACTGGACCCTCATTTTGTTACTAGTTGAGTTTCAAATAATCAGGAGTGGTAGGGTTTATGTTGACAATTAAGTGCTGATGTGGCGATTGTTATATTTATGATCCAAGTAAGTTAGATGTGTAAAACATTGTAAGCTTAAGAGACGAGCATAATGACCACTTTGATATTTAGCATTCAAAGGATTGAGCAATTTGCGCTATTCAATTCTCCACATATTGCGTATGTGCCAATGACATTGAATGTCCGATTTTTAGTCCAGAAATAAATACAAAATATGGAACAAAATCAAGTATAAATAGGAAATACATATAAATGTATGCATGGAATTATCTGCGTGTTATTGTTCATCAAAATTTTATTATCAATGTCCTCTGATTACGTGTTGTTGTTTTAATATCTCTGCAATAATTTCACTGATCGCTATATAGTAAATACGAACTAGTAATGCAAGCTGGATATTTTGCATTTGTATTTTGTTTTGATATTTTTAATATCTCAGTAATAGCTTTTAGCTTTCACGATAAATGGTGGAAATATTTTATCGTGATATATTTCGTCAGATCGATACATTCCTGGCCTTTAATCAAAATCGACTAATTAGCTATAATCACGTTACTATACTGTTTATTAAAATGTGAGCAGTTACAGTTGTATTTGTGTATTAAATATAAGTATTTACAGCTGTAATTTGTGTATTAAAATGAGTTGTTACGGCTGCAATTAAATTTGCTTCGCATATAAGCTATTGGTTTTGGCAGGGCAAATAAATCTCACAATTGAACAATAGTTACTGAAGTCCGAGTTTGATTGGTATCTTATGGACCTGAAAATGCCTGAGCGCTCACACTCCCGACCATCGTCATAATTAATTAGTTTCATGCATTTCCCAAAAGGGATGTGATTAATTTCAAGCCTACAAACTGATCATACACTCAACACTGGTTCATCAATTGGCCAATTGTGGACATATTTTGTACAATAAAATATCTGGATTTTCGATGTACATATGGCCACAATTTTCACATTAAATACAAATTTCTTAAATATCATTTTCACCTAAGAGCTATGGAAATTTAATTTGACTATGGATACCACTAGCTTTGCCTATAAAATATAGCATGAAAGTCCCAGACAAGATGTTTAGGACTTGGAACAGTTGTGTGTTGTTGGCACTCTATCTGACTAATTTGAAAAAGTGCCAGACTCAGAAACATAAAGCTGAGATAGATTTGTTTCAATGAAAATTTTGTTACATTTATATACGGCAATCATCAGCAAATATAAGAGGTCGTACGAAGCTGTCACTTTGCACTTATAAATTTTACTACTTCTCTCTAATATAGTGCAATAGATATATCTCCTTATAGTTAAATCAGTATATTTATGCATCGTTAATTTTTAATAGTGATTGTTAAATGTCGCTGTAAAAATTGCATCATAACTTTTGAGACTGATTATTTTAATTAACTTTGTATAACTAATTTTAATATAGTTACATAATAATTACAATATTTTAGTCAAATTTCACATTTAGTGAATTATAAATAAGCTTATTGTTATTATATTGTATCTAATAGGAACATACTTGGCTATATGCAATTAAAATATCCTAAAATATGTTTTCATCATGAGTTTCCCTATGTATATTATGATAAAATATTTTAATTTATTACTTTGACAGAGTTCGGTATTGTATCATCAACTGAGATCTCATTCCAATGAACCAATCTACTTAATATTTTTCAACTGTCACTCTTAAAAATAGACCAGAAAAAATTCAAACAGATAATTTGAATTAACTTTGAATAGATAATCTTAATGAGTGCATGGTACAAGTACCAAATATGCAAATGTCTGTCCTGTCTATTAGTACCTCTAATTGATCTGTTACGGTTGTATTCACTTGAAATATTCGAAGATACTATTGTCATCATGGATAAGCTTATGCATGGTATTATATTTTATTTAGTACATTGTTAATTAAATTACCTGCATTCTTGTATGTACCAATCGTTTATCAAATTGTTCCAACCTATCCATCCCCACATTATCTTAAACCTGATGATATCCAGGGTACCTTATTGCTTTTTTAGCACGAAATGGCTGAACAAAACCTAATAAGCATACTTCTAGAAAAATCTAAATATAGTGCAACCCTTGGTACATGACTATATCTATATTGTGGCAATTGCTGTTCATGACTATAAATTGTTGTGCCCATCTCTAAACAAGAGATAAGATGGTTAAATGTTTGTCCATGGGTGTAGATCATATTTTAAAGATACCATGCTATAAATGTGTGCTTACATGTCAATTCGCCCTATATTTTGAGTGTGGAGTAATTTGTTATTGTTGTGATGAATTTTTTTTTTATAGAAGAATTACGTTATTTCTCAGTAGATGAGTCGGTGGGGTTGGTTATTTTATGACGTGGGGTATTCTGAAATGTTAGGTAGCAAGTAAGATAAAAAAATCCAACTTTTTAGGGCTATAGAGGTGTATTTAGGCAGATTGGCTGTACAACTATTACATTCTGTTTTCGTATATTCTTATTTTAATATCAGTCTGCGTATGCGGTTAACTGTGTTTGGGTATTATCTGCGAGGAAAGATTTATTTAGATTATTCGTTGGAATTACAAATGAATTTTTCCAAAGGGATTCTAAACAATGCCATTGTGATACACCATAAATGTTGGCTGACCATTTCATTGAAGGATCTGGAATTCATTGGGAACATTCGATTCATTTGAACTTGTGTAAGCCATTTAGCATTACCTTAAATTTATTTCATTATATTTTAATTTCCTCTTAAAATAGTCTTTTTATCGCTTTGATGTTTAAAACCATTTGTTGGTGCTATTCTTTATGTTACTAAGTTTACGACCAAAGAGCCGTAACAATAGTCACTTTAGTATATGTCAATTGCTTCACATTTATGGCTGTCATTATATCAAGTTTTTCCGTTGTTCTTACACCATTAATGTCATTTTGAAAGCTCCGCATCTAGCAGATTTTGACATCATTTACCTGCATCTTACTGATCTGTAAGATTAAGTAAAGCATTTTATATATTTCCGGATCTATTCTGATATCCAGAACATGGTGGAAGGGTTGGATTAGTTTGGAAACTCGTGTAGTCAGGGATGATTCGAATATCTCCTTAAGACAAGTCCAGTGTACACGCAATGAGTTTCGAGAATTATTTCATACTGCCACATACCTTAAATACACGGTTATGATCTTCATGAGAGAGATCAGCACAGTTGTTCAGTAAGATACATTCTTCCTGGAACTTTATTTCCTATTACATTGTCGCATTGTGTGGTTATCGAAATGGAAATTCAGTTCTGCTGTAGAAACCTAGTACTGGTTCCATCAAAAAATTAAATTTAAGTGCGCTGTTATTCATACTACCTGTAACAACTGCCTGAGTATCTGACAAAATAAATATGGAATGAATATGGCACGTGTCATTATGTCTTTAGTGCGTACACCTGTACGCTTTGAATATGCATATTTTCAATTTGCTTTTAAATATCACTGTGAACTTTTATGCTTAAAACTCCTGGACGACTTGTTTTCAGTTGCAAAGATTCAAAACTACCACTTGCTTTAAATACTATTCATTACTCAATAGTTCTGTCAAAATACGTCGCTTGAAACATTAAAATTTGCATGAACATTTAATTTTACATAAAAATTTTGTTTTCTAAGTTTAAATGTTTCTTTAAAAAATTCTATTACAATTTGATTGATGGAGGTTTTTTTTCAATAATATTTCCAATACAATTTTTCTTATATTGCAATTAGATTTTACTGCATTAAAATGTTCTGTAATTTAGAAAGATATAAAAATTAAGCATCTCAAGAGCAGTAAATCCACAACTTGCAATCTATATAAATGCTATACTACAAAATACCTGTCACAACCATTGATTGTAATGAAATTTAGAAAAAAATTAGTTAATAAAGTTGAAATAGGTGTAGCATGCAAAATTTAATGTTTGAATAAAAATGGCCATAAACAAGTTAGCCTTGATTATTAAGGTCACAATTGTCTCTTCCGGTTCAGTAATCTTGAATTTAATCTCAGTCTAAAATAAGAGCGTTTTTCTCTCTTTCGTTTTGGTAGAGATACTAGAGTTAGATTTAACCATTACTAGCATTGTTTGCAAGATACATTATTTGTTTTTAGGATATGAGTAATAAAGTTTGGATGTCCGTATGCATTTTGACGACATTGCAGTGAGCAATGAGAGACTGATAATGATCCGGAAGTGATTAGAACTGATTAAAAGACAGATCAATGTCAATGTGCAGAAATGATCCAATTGATTATTAAAGAATTGCATGCTCTCTCTCTCTCTCTCTCTCTCTCTCTCTCTCTCTCTCTCTCTCTCTCTCTCTCTTGACTGATAACGTGTACCAATTTTTCTATATTATCCGCATTTCCTGTTATACTTGCGGATATTGGGATGGACAATGCAAAAGTGCGAATTTTCTACGTTCATGAACTGACAATTTCTTACAAATCTGGTTTATTTACTGGCTCATTCTGATCAAATCATTTATGTATTCGTGGGAATGAATTACAAATGCAAAAAAATAAATAATATAATAGCGACCTACTTTTGACCCTAATCCTACCGATTCCCTTTCGTGATCCTCCTTATAAACCCAGTTGGTTTAATTCAGGTTAAAAATCAAATTGAGGATATTTACTAAATTTCTTTTTCTCTCTCCCAACACGACGCTGGCAGATGACATCAAAAACGTACATGTGTTATCCTTCTGTTATGATCGCTTTTGGGATGGATGAAAATGAGAAGACGAGGACTGTGACATAACGCCAATGCGAAATTCAGTCCGTAAGGAAACAGTGCGAACACTACAACAAATTGATTAAACTGATTCATTAGGTAACACTTTTGAAATGTGCATAATGTGAGGTAATGCGCATTGTTCTTCCACAATGATTCTCGTGATTCTTGTGAATAATTTCAATATCTCGCTAGACCTTAGATGTTCTTTTTATCTACTTCATTAATATTGAGATTTTGCTGATTTTCAATGTTCGTGACACGAGCTTTGACATCTCCAATATGTTTGTTAGAGAACATTCATTCAAGCTACTCGATTCTACTTAATTTGACTTAATTATAAACTTGAAACAAGTATAGGTGATGATGGGGTTTAAATTATTCATATGAATTCTCATGGTAATGTAATATGGACAAATATGATTAGTTTTTTTCTTCCTTTCTGTGAAAGGTCAGACTGGACCTAAATTATACATAAGAAGTAATTCAACATATTGATTTGGATTCAAGTGTTTCGTATTAATAATGCATGGATATGTGACGTGAACTATTCTAAAATAATACCAGGATGTAACTTTATACCTTTCCAACGTAAGGCTAATATGGATTTAAATAATAAATACTGATTGATTTGGTTTCAGTGTTTAGTTTTGTTGATTTTTGGAGATGAGGCTTGCAAATATCTGATGCATTACCCATACGCAAAATTGTTTTTTAATGAGATATTTGTTATTCTTATAAAATATTTCTTAGATATTGTAGCGTTTTATCTAAACTGTTTCTATCATCATTAGACTTAGTCTTTGGAAGCTACAATGAATTTTTTTTCTAGACACAGAAAACTTTTGATATAAACACAAAGGAAAAATGTTTTTAAGATAAAAAGATTTTGCTAGTCAGTATTAAATAAACGATTCCCCCCCCCAGAAGATACATGACACAAGAAATTGGGATTTTGTGAAGCAAATTTGTTTTTATATTTTCTGATCGCTTTTCTCATGATCAAGAAATAAATACATAAGCAATCTATGAATGAAAATTATGAAGAAAATTTGCAGATTGACATCGATGTGATCTTGAATATATAATCTGTCTCTAATTTCAGTGTTTGATTTATTATTATTATTATTATTATTATTATTATTATTATTATTATTATTATTATTATTATTATTATTATTATTATTATTATTATTATTATTTGTTTGTTTATTTGCTTTGGGACTTTTAACGTAACTTTTAAAAAATTCAGTCATATCGCTATGATGTCTGCAGTATGACAGTTTAAAATGATGCCTAGCACGAAACATCATTTCAACTGCAATTTTTTCAAAATAATTTACGGTAAGAAAAACAGCATCCACCCGTAAAGAACCTTGGTCATATATTTCTTGGTATCACTATAAAAAGACGCAAGATTTAATCTTTTTAAAGATTTTGAACATATCAATTAACTAATTGCCAACTGAAGACAATAATACATCATGTGGTTTTATATACGAACATTATGTTAACTGTGGAAAATTGGCGGCGTGCAAAACACACCAACTTCTTTCACTACGGTTCGTTGTTAGGGAATGATCTCCGCGGTGTTATTTACCCAGTGTGGATAGATAGAAAGAAGAATGCAGATCACTGAACAAGTATATTGAAGAAATAAACACGACGAGCCCCCTTTCAATGAACAAATATAAGATTTAATCAGTTTATCAACAGAATGCAAAATGAAAAGAAATTAATGACTTGGTTACAAAAAAAAAAAAGAAGGAAAATGGTAATAACATGTACTCAAATAAAAAGACAATACAAATTTCTTTAAATGTAAAATTACTTTCAACGTTAAATTGCTATCCTCATTGCCAATGAGATGTGACCTTTGAGTGTAACGATGAGAGACTTCATCACCTAATTTATGCAGACATCAAGACTTCTGTTCGTCCCTGCTCTGTCGATCTTTTATCTAGCTTTTTCGTCTTGGACTCTTGTCCGTCGAACTCTGACTTAACAATCGTCTCTGGACTTAGATTTCTGCGTAGAATTTGTTCTGGTCCTATGATTGTTCAGGGATTTCTCATGTGAATCCAGGAAAGCTGTTTCCTTTTGCCGTTTCTTTATTCGTTTCCACCAACCTCACGTATAGTCCGTCTCCTAACTGAGACAACTATCTGGCCCCTTACTCAATAATGAAAACGTACTTTTTACGAATTCAAAATGTAGAGTTTGCCTACTTGCTGAGACAAACTCTCCCGCTTTACTGCCAAATCACGAGATAACGTCTCACACGATCTCCCGGAGTCTCGACTAGCTTTCCTCGCGAAAGATTCAGGACTCCTGAATTTTCCTAAAGTACGCCTTTAATTTCTTACAGAGTTACGCCCATAAATCCATATTAACTAATCGGAATAGACTGTTTCCTAAACCTGTTCGTAGAATGTTTGGATTGACAAGAAGACTAAACAACTAATCATGCCGTAATTAATCATTACTTTGAACTATCATCTATAGCCAACTGCTGCCTTTAACCCTGCCGATTTTTGGGAAAGGTCTTATGTCATTCTCTTGTACCATAGCATCTGACTCGGTCATGTTACGTCGGCTAGAACGAATTCCCTTTTGACGTTCAGAGATGAAATGAAAATAGTCATCTAACTATCTCTAGCCCTTTCTACTTTAATTAAGTTGACTTTGATCCAATTGCTTTAAACAAAGCTTCTAAGAGTTTTCAAAATTCGACACATCACATAGGCCCGCCTTTAAGAGTAAAATCTGGGATTTTGCTCATTGAATTTTGAAGTTACAGTTTAATTTAATGTTTACATGTCCTGAAGTGACCCCTTCACCTCAGACTCAAGCAACCGACTCATGCAATCTGCCCCAACATTTGACTTTCCACGAATGTAACGTAGCTGGACTTGATATTGTTGTAGAAGCAATGACCACCTCATTAAACGCCCATTAGTCAATTTAGCCTGTGCAAGATACGCTAAAGGTTGATGATCGGTTTCTAGAATAAACTTTTGCCCATACAGATAACGCTGAAATTTATGAATCCCAAAGACAATAGCTAGGCATTCCTTCTCAGTGACTGAATATTTACGCTCAGCGGTATTAAGTTTCCTACTCGCTTATGCAACAGAAAATAGGTCCCCATCAAGTTCTTACAGTAAAGCGGCACCAAGACCCATGTCAGAAGCGTCTGTACGTAACACAAAGTCCTTTGTCACGTCTGGTGGCTTAACAATGCCGTCTGACGTCAGTCTATCTTTCATCTTTTCCTCCAGTAGCTTCAAACTAAACTCCTTCAAATCCTTCATACCTGGTTTCTACGGTAGAATGCCTTCGTAATCGTGAAGTATCTCCTCCACCTCGCCACGTTGGTTTGACGTTAACATTACGTCATGGACGACGTCTACGTAAGTTGTGTTCCCCGTCAACGGACAACTAGGAAGTACTTCCGCCACTCCTCCATTGTCGTCGAGTTCTTCCGTCACAACTGTAGCAACCACAAACTCAGTAGGTGACTCTCTTTCTCGGTAGCGTTTAAGTAGGTTAACTTGGTACAGCTTCTCTTTATCGCCCATCCTGATGCGATAATTCTGTCCACCCTTCTTCTCCGTTACAACGAACGGTCCTCTCCAAGACACTTGGAGTTTGTTATGTTCTAATGGAATCAATAACAACACCTTGTCGCCTACCTCAAACTTACGTTTATTCGCCTTCTTGTTGTAGTACTTGGCCTGACGTCTCCTTGCATCACAGAGATTTTTCTGGGCCTTACAAACTTCCTCCAGTTTATTACGGAGGTCAACAAAGTACTGATATGTCGTTCTTACCTCTTCGGATGCTTTATCATCCGTCCACAACTGCTTCAATACAGCCATGGGTCCTCTCACTGTCCTCTCATAAACTAGCTCGAACGGCGAAAATCCAAGACTAGCTTGGGGTACTTCGCGGTACGCAAAAAGTATCGCGGGAAGGTATCTATCCCAATCCCTAGGTCGATTCTCGCATAACTTTTTTAGAGCTTGTTTCAATGTCCCATTGAAATGCTCCACTAGACCGTTACACTGTGGGTGATAAGGGGTAGTAGTCAGGTGCCTGATAGAAAGTAACCGGTTTACTCCCTCCATCACCTGGCTAACAAACTGCGTCCCTTGGTCAGTTAGTATTTCGTCTGGTACACCAATTCTAGACCAGACCCCTAACAACGCTTCAGCTACCATAACTGAATCGATGTTCCTTAAAGCAACGGCTTCCGGGTATCGGGTAGCATAATCGACAATCGTTAGCACCTAACGATTACTACTTTCCGCTGCGGACTTTATCGGACCTATCAAATCCATAGCCACCCGTGAGAAAGGTTCATCAATCAGAGTGGTAGTTCCTAGCGGCACTGGGCGATGTGAGGTCTTAGGTGCCACTCGCTGACACTTGTCACACGACAGACAAAACCTCCTTACATCACCATACACACCTGGCCAATAGAACTCCCTAACTAACCGATAACGCGTCTTAGCCACACCCATGTGTCTACCAAGTAAACCTTCATGTGCAAGCCTAAGTACTTCATCCCGCTTAGACCGTGGTACAATTACCTGCTTATACCTCTCGGTCCCCTTTCGAGCGTATCGGTACAAGATACCTCGCTTCAGTGCGAACTCTACCTCACCGTCGGGTAAGTTTCGCTCTGACTTGTCCTTTGCATGCCCGCGTATCTTATTAAGGGTAGAATCTTCCTCTTGAAGTCTCCTTAATTCGCCAGGTAGCAAATTATCTATGGGCGAAGTCGAGGGTTTCAACGGTTTTGGTCCTGACCTTCGTCTCATAGACCTAGTCTCTACAGACCCCACGTGTACAGGTGTACACGTCATAGGATTAGGTTGTGGAAATACATACCTACATCCTAAAATAATATCATGCGACAACCCTGACAAGCACGCTGTTGAATTCGTCCTTTCACATAGGGCAAATCAAGATTGATATAAGCAACTGGAAGGGAATCTCTACTCTTATTTGCAAATTGTACCTCTACAGTCTCACCTGTATAATCAGTAGGTTCAACAAACTTGCTGTCCACCAAAGCTTTATAACTACAGCCGGTGTCGTACAACACAGTAACCTCTACGCCATTTACCGTAGCTGTTGCTGTATTGGACCACTCCAATAGATTACTCTGTTTACTAGTATATGGGGGTACTACATTTACAGTGGGACGGTATCTTCTACAGTTTTTAAGAATATGGCCGGGTTTGTTGCAGCCATAACACACAACTTCCTCTTTCTTACCAGAGGTTATCTTGTCCATCCCTTGGGACTTACCTGAGCCCCGGGACTGATCTCGGCTGGGATTGTCAGCCCCTGGCTTCCCACCATTTTGACCATTCCGCCTGATAGGTGTTAAACCATTACCTTTCCTAAACTATGGGACGCTGGTTCGATCCCTGCCACTCCATGTGGTTGGACGAGAGTGTGCAGCTTCATATCGCTCGGCCATTACACTAATATCTTCTAAGGTCGCGAAATCACGCTCCGCCAAAAATACTATTAGGTCTTTAAGGTATGTGCTTAGGACATGTTCCTTTAGAATTTCTTCCCGTATGATTTCGTCTGAAAGTTCGGCTCCGGACATTTTAATCCACTTATCGAAAAGTACGCGTAAACGATTATGAAATTGCGCGTGAGACTCTGTGGCTTTCTTAGATGACTCTCTGAAAAGTTTATGGAATTTTCAGCTGTCAGCTCGTAGTGCCGTAGTAACGCTTTCTTGAGAGCTTCATAATCAACTATTGCAGCGGGTGCCAAATTATGATAAAACCTCCTTGGCAGCGCTTTGCAAAAATGCCAAAATATTAATAGCCAATTGTTCTTTGGGTATTTGATGTATTAAAGCTAACTTTTCAAACTGGGTTAAAAAGGTGTCAATAATTTCCTCCTTGTCGTTAAACATATGCATGGTTATCTGGACGGTACGTCTATCCTCAGTTCTTCTGCTCGAGGGTCCTAACTGTACGTTCAGTTCTTCGCCCCTCCTAGACTCCACTTCGATCCTTAGTCTTTCCATGGCTAACGTATGTTCTCTCTCTTTATTCCTTTCCTCGGCCTTCAATTTCTCACTCTCGGCTTGCAGTCTAGCTAACTCAAGTTCTTTTTCTCTTTCAGCCTGCAGTCTGGCTACCTCAAATTCTTTTTCTCTTTCCTTCTCTCTTTCGAATGCTTCTCTTTCCTTCTTTCTTTCGGCTGCTTGCTGTTCTTTGTACTCTTTGAGACTACGATCTATAAATTCAGCTATCTGTGTCCCTTCATAACCTAATTCTTCGGATCCAAGAGCTTTGAATTCTCGCGCAAGTTGCCGTATTGTGGCCATTCTTGTCTATCTGTCTTGTCGCTAACTTACTTACCTAGATTAGCTATCACTAACCTGTTTTCTGCCTTCAAGAAAACAACTTCCCTATGAATATCAACGAATATTATAACTCAGTAAAGTCTTACCTACAGACTTACTTAAAAATCACACAAGTAATTTAAACGGCTTTCGGGCAGTACCAACTATAAATTCTCCTTAAATTCGTATCGTCTGCAACACATGTGCAAATTACTCTGGGGATACTTCCTTAATGATCTCTTCTCGCAAGAGTACTAAGGCAAAATATTTATGGGTTATTTAGATACGGACAACCAACCACGCTTCAGCAATTTCAGGTACGGAATCTTAATTTTTTACAATGTCATGCAACATTTAAGAAATTCACAAATCATGCATAATTTCAAACATATAAGAATAGGTGTTGACTCAAGTCACACTCGTTGTTTCTTATTTAAAATATACAAATCTATATCACTGATACGGTGTTGTATTAATTTCAATATATGCTCAGATCTGCTTTTTTCAACTGTTAAAATATCCCGGAACGGGGCTCCCACTTATGTGACAAATTGGCGGCGTGCAAAATACACCAACCTCTTTCACTACGGTTCGTTGCTAGGGAATGACCTCCGCGGTGTGATTTACCCAGTGTGGATAGATAGAAAGAAGAATGCAGATCACTGAACAAGTATATTGAAGAAATAAACACGACGAGCACCCTTTCAATGAACAAATATAAAATTTAATCAGTTTATCAACAGAATGCAAAATGAAAAGAAATCAATGACTTTGGTTACAAAAAAAGAAGGAAAATGGTACTAACATATACTCAAATAAAAAGACAATACAAATTTCTTTAAATGTAAAATTACTTTCAACGTTAAATTGCTATCCTCATTGCCAATGAGATGTGACCTTTGAGTGTAAAAATGAGAGACTTCATCACCTAATTTATGCAGACATCAAGACTTCTGTTCGTTCCTGCTCTGTCGATCTTTGTCTAGCTTTTTCGTCTTGGACTCTTGTCCGTCGAACTCTGACTTAACAATCGTCTCTGGACTTATATTTCTGCGTAGAATTTGTTCTGGTCCTATGATTGTTCAGGGATTTCTCATGTGAATCCAGGAAAGCTGTTTCCTTTTGCCGTTTCTTTATTCGTTTCCACCAACCTCACGTATAGTCCGTCTCCTAACTGAGACAACTATCTGGCCCCTTACTCAATAATGAAGACGTACTTTTTACGAATTCAAAATGTAGAGTTTGCATACTTGCTGAGACAAACTCTCCCGTTTTACTGCCAAATCACGAGATAACGTCTCACACAATCTCCCGGAGTCTCGACTAGCTTTCCTCGCGAAAGATTCAGGACTCCTGAATTTTCCTAAAGTAAGCCTTTGATTTCTTACAGAGTTACGCCCATAAATCCATATTAACTAATCGGAATAGACTGTTTCCTAAACCTGTTCGTAGAATGTTTGGATTGACAAGATAACTAAACACCTAATCATGCCGTAATTAATCATTACTTTGAACTATCATCTATAGCCAGCTGCTGCCTTTAACCCTGCCGATTTTGGGGAAAGGTCTTATATCATTCTCTTGTACCATAGCATCTGACTCAGTCATGTTACGTCGGCTAGAACGAATTCCCTTTTGACGTTCATAGATGAAATGAAAATAATCATCTAACTATCTCTTGCCCTTTCTACTTTAATTAAGTTGACTTTGATACAATACCTTTAAACAAAGCATCTAAGAGTTATCAAAATTCGACACATCATATTAACCAATAATGGTTGAGAATGCAAATACTTTATATATCGCTGCCACAATCTTTGATTGTTTTGATTGATGATTTAAGTGTATTTACTTGATATTCCGAGATTTTATGCGATTGAGAGCTAACAGCTAATGGGCCCCTTGGTCTGAATTCAATACGACTGAGCTGTATTTCATTTCAGAACCTATTTCTGCTTTCATTACTCCTAAGATGTAACAAGGTGTCATTATTATTATTATTATTATTATTATTATTATTATTATTATTATTATTATTATTATTATTATTATTATTATTATTATTATTATTATTATTATTATTATTATTATTGTTATTTTTATCATTATTATTTTTCGTAGTAGTAGTAGTAGTAGATTAGTAGTAGTAGCAGCAGCAGTAGTTGTAGTAGTAGTCGTAGTAGTAGTAATAGTTTAAATTATTAAAATTATTACATGCCATAGCTTGTGATCAGGTGGGAAGATTGTAAGTTAATAAAGATAGATTTTTCTCTATGGGTGCATGTGTGTTATTTACGATCAAAGTTTATTTCTTTAGTATGCATGTTGGGACCTATAAATATGAATGACTACCGTTAAATGTGTTGGCTCACGAAATATACTACAATTAATTCTCTGTATCAGTTCAATATACTCTGACCCAGACGTTACATATATATTCACGCTTTGTGTGTAAATTAAGCGATTTAAACAAAGGTATGTTCATTACCCCGTTACAAAATGAAACACAAATATAGATGAGCGAATTCCATGGAACTAAGGAATCCAATATTTCAAAATATCAGCTTAAGCAAATCAAATAAACATAGGTTATGAGAACTGAAATATGTAAGCTACAGCCTTTCCTTAAATTAAAACAATACGGCTGTGTCAGGCAGTGAACTGGCAAAGTAGACTATTACTATTTTATTTGATAAGGTAACTTTTAGCTGAATATCCTCAACTTCAACGGACAGTACATTATTTATACGGGTACAATGAGTTCTCGGTCATCTGTAGAATGGATTTATAGCACATCAATACTTACAGACGCAATGATTAATTGGATTTGCATATGGTTAATTTTTAAACAGTGGCCCGATATGGCTCGTCTCGGTTATATGGAATACATGACCTCAAAAAGTGTCATCAGTTCAGAAGGTCGATTTGAAATGTTTGTTGCCGATTTAAATCACTGAAAAAGGCTTACTGGCTATAGTTATACCAGGATGAAAATAGTGATTTCATTCAATTTTCGTTTTAGTCAGGGATTTTTATAACATTGCTGTTGCTAAAAAACAAAGAAGTACACTAACAATGGATTAATATATACACTGTCTATACGGAGGCATCAAAACTTGTAAACCCAACACCATCCACGGGGACGAAGCACAAGCATTCATTTTCAAGTAACCTGTTTATTAGATTAGAATGGCTCCAAATGAGATTTTGCTGTAACGTCATAAAGAATCACGTGATAGAGGCGATTCAAATAAGTGTATATAAATATGCATCTTTCTATCTGTGGACCATAATAAAACGAACAACATCGTACTTTGATGTGAACTTTGAAAATGCATAGTTCAAACTTAAGGACAGCACAAATTGGACTAGTATATCTGGTTTTAGTCACAAAGTCTTCATTTTGTAAGGTAAGTAATACGTAAAGGTTTTAAATGTCATATTTATAAACACAGACATACACATACACAGACTTTCATTGTATTAAGAGTCTTACGATGTTTATAAGAATTTCACATTACGCAATATATTTACACATATTTACATGAAGATAACTGTTGTGAACCGTTTTTTTAATCTAATCCACTAAAATAAACAATGAAACAGATAAAGAAAACAAAAGCTAATAGAAAACAAATCTTTGTGATCCAATACATATGTTTTGCGTAAATAATTTCTTTTAGCAAAAACTCCATCGATGACGGTGGCTAAATTGCCAACCTATCCGATCTTCTTTTCAATACTAATCATGACGGCAATGATTTGAGAGATTTCAGAAATTAGCAACTCTCTCTCTCTCTCTCTCTCTCTCTCTCTCTCTCTCTCTCTCTCTCTCTCTGTATGTATGTATACATGTATGTATGTATGTATGTATGTATGTATGTATGTATGTATGTATGTATGTATGTATGTATGTATGTATGTATGTATGTATGTATGTATGTATGTATGTATGTATGTATGTATGTATGTATGTATGTATGTATGTATGTATGTATGTATGTATGTATGTATGTATGTATGTATGTATGTATTTATGTATGTATGTATTCACACACATGCGTCAAGAAGAAAGATAAATAATACCATTTTTTAAAATTCAAATTCGTATTGTACAGCATAGTTACAGTGTTACTGTTGTGGGAGGGAGGAGATTTAGATTGATATGAGGCAAGGAATTATTTTTGGGGATTATGGTCGGTCATACAAATATATGAACTTGCATCTTCTTTGGTTTATTTCTTTTGCCTGAAATATAACATTGAAATGGAAAATATTACATATAAATTGCACGATAAAAACATCCATGACTATGTATGTTTAGGTAGGACGAAGTCTGGATGTTGTCTGATTTTGATAATTTGAGGGATTTGCTCCCATTCCTTTGTCTCGTTTGTGAGTTTGCGTCTCCTCTTTAGGTAATTCCTACTTTAGACCAGTTACTGACTTAACGAAAAAAACAAACAAAAACAAAACAAAAACACAGAGCCAGTTAAAAGAAAATCATAGCGACCCGAACTTAATGAGACGAAACAACAAGCCACAGACTCGGTGAGGCGAATCACACAGACGCAAAAACACCGGTCCACTGTCTTAGTTTTAAGCAAAGTCTAACTGTTAGTCAAGTTGACATTTCTCAAATATTTTAATGGTACCATATGTTACATATTTTTATTACAGCGTACCTAAAATATGTCATAATTATATACGAATTATTAGTTGTGTGATGTCACACTTATTAAATATTATTCGAATCTGTCTTTTAAAAATTATTCACCGAATATCATGATGATTACACTCAGATTATATCTAAAACTTCCTCACTGATGAGAAAGTTTAAACTTTATAGATCACAGATATTGTTGTTGTTCATAAAGTTGACCATTACGAAATACTATATCCATATGTAAGCCGGACGAATACTGTACATCTCATATATAACCCAGACAAATACTTTGTCTCATATGTGAGTACGATGAATACTGGAGTCCCTTATGTGCGCAAGACATTCGTGTCTCAATTTACATACAACAGTTTTATACTCATCTATTTTATCACGCACTGTTCGCAAGATACTGAACGAAAGAAAACAATCAAAACACACAGGTAAACAAATAAACCCCACGCAAAAATGAAAATGAAAATGCAAGCCAGACAAATTCGTTGTCTCGTATGTACGAAAGACGTTGATGTCTCAGTTTACATTCAACAGTTTTATACTTAACTGTTTGATCAAACACTGTTCGCTAGATACTAGACGAAAGAAAACAATCAAAACACACAGGTAAACAAACAAATAAACCCCACGCAAAAATGAAAATGAAAAGAAACAGCTTGGCTATCAGTATATGTGGATTTGATAGATTTGCAAGTTCCTGTTATGGAACATTCTTGTACAACACTAGGATTCATAACAGGCCAAAGTCCCTAGAAAGTTTTTGTTAATAGCTATTATGATATTGGATTTCTCAGGGCGGTATTATTGTCTGTTAATTACTATTAGTAAATTTTGCAATAATGCTTGAGGTTTCCTTTAAGATTTTGTTCTTAATGGTATCGTTAATATGTACCATGGAATAAACAATGTTCATTGCTTTCTGCCAAATAATAACTGTCAGAGCCGTTAGGCTTGATTAAATAAAGGTTTACTATGATTCCCCCCCACCTGATGTGGTATTAGAACTTTTCACTGTCAACATTATTCGCATTTACTTGACTATCTACATAGTTATCGTACAATTCAAAGCAAAGGCTATGTTAAATTTAATTTTTAAAAAAAATCAGTAAAATCAATATTCAATAAACGGTGACACAAATTATATTGTTACATATGATAACAGGGCAGAACTCTGTTATGTGAAATATAATAACCGATAAACAGTTGAATGCTTAAGAATTAATAAGCGGATTTTAATATGCTTATATCCGTGGAAGCTTTGCAAATCAGTTTGATAATTTATTCAAATGCAAGCAAAGTGAAAATGCCGTCACACTGGATTGCAACTCTGTTGCGGCTGAAACATAAGTGATTTGTAATATTTCAGGTCGATTTACTAATTCCTTATGAAGTACAGAGTGGCGTCAGCAACAGTACATTACAAGGAATTGTCAATTGTGTATTGACCCAAATGTATTCTTAGTCATGGTTCAAACACATATTGCAATTAGCCCTAGATGTAATTTGCCTGATTAACAGAGCAGGTAGAAATGTGATATTGTGGGTGGCAGCGAAAGCAATGATTTATGCAGGACAAAAAGAAAAAAAGAAAAAAAAAAGAGCGCAACACAAACAACAAAAACAAGCATCCAACAATTTAAAAATTATATCGTCATTACATTCGAAACAACGACATTTATATATTTGCTGCTTTCCAGATTTCCTTTCACTACAGTTGAATTTGCTGAGACAGACATAGATATTATGAGATATACTGTATCGGAATATTTATATAGTTGTATCTCTGTCGCTCATTGTAATGGTGTGTATTATCGAATCAAAGTTAATGAAGTGGTTTATATCATTCTCTGTGTATTATTCGCGTGACTGGTTGCAACTCGGAATAGAATTTTTTTATACGTATCATTTCCTTTGCATTAATAGAGTGACTGATTGCAACTCAAGTTCAGATTAAGGTTATTGGTGTGGTTTTCATTTTCTTTGTATTGTTTTACCCTGTAATTGTATTCAATGCGGATCAAATTAATGTGATATAATCCGCGGTTTTCATTATTTTCTGACAAAATGTACAAAGTCTCCTCATATGCGTATTTTTGGAGATATAAAAATAATCAACTTTTACGGTGCATGTGTAGTCAAAAGGCACTTGCTTTTGCAGATCTCTCACAAATTTCTGTCCGTGTGAGTTCGAGTTTCGACCAGCATGGGCATGTGAGAAAACATGCAGCTTTCAAGGTGTGTGATGGCCTTCCCGGGTTAATCGTCTACCAAAACTACCGCCCATCATGCATAGTCTATCATGTGCTGAAATATGGCTTTATATTCCACAAAACCTTTCACACCCTTACTGATAAGTAGATAACACAGGATGTGTGATAATTAGATGATGTAGATACGTTTGAGGAGGAATGTACAAGTGAATACCCTATTTTGAACAAAAGCTGTGTACACTAAGCCGCAAGGGTGATTAATGAAACAGTGATGGCCAACCAGGAATAGACTATCTGATAAATCGGTAGTGTTGACAAATGTTGCAGACGTGCGAATACTGTTTGTTTATATTTCCACTGTTGCATATTTGCTAAGATAGTATAAATATTTGTTTG